>PVJH01034726.1:6769-20417 GCA_004026705.1 Nesogale talazaci
TGGGGGGGGGGGTGGGGGGGGAGGTGGGGGCATCACTGCTCTCCGATGGTGGGAGTAGGTAGAATCTGGTTTTTAAACAAGTTCCCAGACTCTTTGCTGATCCAAATATGAGAGCCACTGCCTGCTGGGAAGGTCTTGATTCTCCTGCTTATTTGTGCCTCCTTTCTTTCAGAATACAGCCCAGTTCTCGGTTTTATTGCCAAGACATTGAAATGATATACTTCCCAGAAGAAAAGAAGACTGTCATTCCAGTCACCCTGTGAATTCCTGCAGAACTTGAAAGAACACGGAAAAGACATGCGTGCCTGTGACCTTCCTGCTTAGAAAATGTGAGAAGAAAGAAGAGATCGCACACTTAGAGATTTCTCATAGGAGACTTAGATGCTTCTTAAAACAAGAAAAAGACATGAAATGCAGAGAATCTGACACT
The DNA here is from genome assembly GCA_004026705.1 of Nesogale talazaci. NCBI lineage: Eukaryota > Metazoa > Chordata > Mammalia > Afrosoricida > Tenrecidae > Nesogale > Nesogale talazaci. The sequence continues at coordinate 7,200 of PVJH01034726.1, forward strand.
CTAGGGGAAAAGGCCAAGAGGTGCCAATCCTCCTCCCCTGTTAGATCAGCAACAACAATGCGGGGGAGTGGGTGTGGGGGGGAGGGTGTTTTAAAAAGAAGCAGGTGGACTTGAGCTAGTTATTGAAGTGGCTGTAAATTGGTACAATCTTTCTGGAGAGAGAGAGAGCAGTTTGATACAACATATCAAGATGCTTTAAAAAGTATACTCTTTGTGGCTGAGCCCCGGTGGCGAAGTGGTTGTGCGCGGGACTGCAGCCCACTGGGATGGAGGTTTGATTCCAGCTCCATGGAGCAAAGGCTGGGCCTCCTACTCCCACCACCTGAGGGCAGTGGTGCCCCCCCCCAAAAAAAAATTACACTCTTTGTAAGGATTTATCTTTTCCAAATTGTCAGCCATATGTATGAGGAACTTGTTTTACAAAGAGGGGCGTTTGACAGCGTTGGGTATAATAGTCCCAAATCTGAGCAATTTGAATACTCGACAGCTGAAGGTCCATGGTGGGCTCACTTTGATTAGGTTTTGAAGCAGCAAGGAGAGCTTGCATTTCCATATAATACTTAATGATCTGAAGAAATCATTCTGCTAATGGGAAGTTTTAAAGAAAGGATACATCAGCATTTACAGTGTTAACTTTGCTTTAAAAATCTCTAACCATCCAAAATAACTAGAAGGAAATTTAGACACCTTTTTATTCTGTTTAGAGGAGCGCCATTGGGGAATCTTTTCTTTATATTTTCCTGTATCCTCACCTTTTTCTACAATAAATGTAATCAAATAGTAAAGCCGTTTGAGAACTCGGAATGGATTGGGAAAGATCTCATTCTTTAGAACACGGTGTCTGGTAATGATGGGAGCTTTCAGGGGATTGTACCAAGAAATGTCCTCTCTGAGGAAGAGACTTCCGTATTCCATTGTAAACAGAGGATTATTAACGGATACCCAGACTGGTACTGCAAAGAGTTCTCTTTAAGGAAACGATTCCTTTATTCCACTGAAAAGAGAGAATTGTTAATGAATACATAGAACCAAACATTGATTTGCCTTGACTCCCCAAGAAAAACTGGATATTTAATACTCAGTCTAAAAAGTAAGTAGAAACTCTAGACTAGATACGCATTATAGTGTGTCAAGTTTTTTTTTTATATATATATATATACTTTTTGTTTCTACTTCTGAGTTGGTGCATTAAGTGACATGAGCTGGAGAGTTTTTTTTATACACTATAGGTACTGTTATTAATTTTATGACTTGGTTGTTGTTGTTCTGGAAAGCTTTCTATTAAGAGGGCTTTCTTCCCCCTTTGGGCGTATTCTCTTTCTCATCAGTGGTCTGTTTAAAGAGTCCAAAAGCAGTGTGTTTGTGTCTGTGAGCCTGCCTTGAAGGCAAGCTGCTCCTCGTTGTCGATAATAAAAGGCACGTTCGCCCTCCTGCTTTCACAGTGGGTTGTGGGGGTTGCATGCAGTCCCTTGGGGACCTGATGCGATGCCTTCCCCTCTGGCTGCAGAGTAAAGCTCCTTGGAGGCCCTCACCCATCACATGCCTGCCCAGCCTCCGCTCCTCTGTGGGACAGCGATTTGCCACTAGGCTGCTAACTGCAGAGTTGGTGGTTCAGACTCAGCAGCTGCTCCCTGGGGGACAGAGGAAGTGGTCCGTTTTTAGAAAGATGACAGCCATGGGAACCCTGTGGGCCAACCTGCGATGGAATCCAGTGATGGACATTTGTAGAATATATGCTGTGTGTCTATAGCGTGCATATGCTATAAGCGTGTATCGTACATGTGGTGTTCATCGTCTATGCACTATTGGAGCACTTTAGATCCAATGATAGGTAGTTGATACTAGATACTATATTCATGTGGTTTTCCATTAACATTTTTCTTGCCTTCAGAACATACAGTCCTGTCCCTCGGATTCCGTAAGGTCTTTGTAAGCCTGAATCGCAGCCCTAACAGGGCAGCAAAGAGGTCGCTTTCCCCTGGTTCTGTGCGTTCGCTGAGAAGAACACGGTTTCGCAGAGGTGCGTCCTCGTCAGCCTGTCGTCTTCGTTTTTAGCTTAGAGACTTGTCCCTCTTGCCTTCGGTCCTCTTGCAACCTTCCTTTCCCAGGGTGATGTTTTCCACTTACATTCTCATTAGAAACCAACCAGCCAACGAAATGTCAACACTTATTTTAAAAACAAACAGAAAACACAGCCCTCTCAACTTGCAGGTTTCCCTGCTCGTTGAAATAAATAAATTGAGGGAGCAATGACCATTCATTTACAGAGGAAAAAGGGTTTTGCATTCCCAGACCCAGAGATGACCTGCCCAATGATACTAACAGAGTAAAAGCAGGACAGAGGCAGAGGAGAGATCATACCCGTGCAGGGCGGGTCCCTGGGAAGGAGCTTGGCAGCGCAGGGGACATGCTGCCTCTTTCATGGCAGCTGACTGGGAAACGGATAGTTTTGCCTTTTTACTTGAAAATGAAGATCTGGTTCCCTTCGGTTCATGAAAACCGGAACTAATCGAGAGGTCTGTCATAAAAGCAGGGTGCCATAAGCTGAATTTTTGAAAAGCCAGGGTTATTGAGACTTTATTTCATTTGGAAAATTCTATACGAAGCAAGAGCCCCTAAGTATTCTGAAACAAAATATCCTGTTCCCTTTTTTCATAGGGGTATATTTTAACAGCCAAGTAAACAGAAGAAAAAGTTCACTGGATTGCCAAACTGATACAACAATCTATTTTTGCACGTTTTAGAACAAACATTTGCTTTTTCTCAATACTTATACCAGATTGGAGGAGAAAAGAAGTGAGTGTAGCTAGAGCGCTTCTCAGCTTCTCATGCATTTTATTACCAGAACCCTAACCTGGAGAACCTCTTGGGCAATAGGGGACCCAGCTCGTTTGCCTGTGAGCCTGGTGTGCAGTCTGTCCTCCGTCGTCTGATTCTGATAGGATGCCGGTGTCCTTGCATTGCAGAAACGGAAAGTCCATGTTCCCCAAGAGAGAAATGAACACATTTAGAGTTAGGATGTAATTATTGTGTCTAGGTCCCTCTTCCTACAACTCTCCTATATCCGTCTGAATGCATCCTTGTTAACTTGACCTTGGAGGTCACTCAAGGTGTGTGTGGTAAAGTTGAAAAGCAGGATAGAAGACTACCAGAGGGCAGTGATGCCTAATGAAAAAAAAAAAGTAGGATAGAAGGAATTAAGTGTTTGATACATAGGATCTCAGTTGACAAAAACAAAATTCTGTGGTTGTGCTCGGGACTGCAGCCCACTGGGATGGAGGTTCAATTCCAGCTCACAGGAGCAAAGGCTGGGCCTCCTACTCCCACCACCAGGGCAGTGATGCAAAAAAAAAAAAATTCTGTTGCCCAGGCTTCCGCCATCTTTCCATCCCTCAGTCAGATGCACCCCGGCAGACGCTTCTGGTAGATCCATCACAATGGCCTCCAAAGGAAAGCCCAAGTCCAGTTCAAATTCACACTGGTGGGTGATGGTAGCTTTGGAAAAACGACATGTGTGGCTGGTGAATTTGAGAAGAAGTATTTGATTTGGTAATAGCTATCTTAGGCTTGTGTTTCATACTAGCCAAGAACCTATTCAACGTGAGGGATACAGCTGGTCAAGAAAAATTTGGAGGACCAAGAGATGGCTATTATATTCAAGCCCAATGGGCCATTATAATGTTTGATGTAACCTCAAGGATTACTTAAAAGAATGTGCCTGACTGGCATAGGGATCTGGTTGAAGTATGTGAAAACATAACCCATCGTGCTGCATGGCAACAAAATGGATTTTTTTTTGGGGGGGGGGCATCACTGCCCTCTGGTGGGAGCGGGAGGCCCAGCCTTGCTCTAGGAGAGCTGCTGCTGGATTTGATACACCAACCCAGTGGGCCACAGTCCTGCACACAACCACTACGCCACCGGGGCTCAGCCCGTCAAAATGGATATTAAGGACAGGAAACAAAGCAAAATCAATCCATTGTCTTCCACCAAAAGAAGAACCTTCCGTACTATCATATTTCTGCCACAAGTAATGGCAACTGTGGAAGGCCCTCCCTTCGGCTTATAGAAAACTAAGTTGGAGTTGGTTGTCTCGCCTGCTCTTGCCCCACCCGAGGTTGTTAGAGACCCAGCTGTGGCAGCACACGAGCCTGATTTAGAGCTTTCGCAGACAGCCACTGCCCTGGATGAAGATGATGACCTGTCAGAGGACAGAGCGGGAGCCCAGCGTCAGAAGTCTAGTTTTATAGGCATCTCCTGGGATGTCAGTGGTGCAGCGTGTTTGCGACTCTTGTTACACAAGTAAGCAGAATGTGTTCATCTCATCCTTGGGATGCCAAAGGTGATGAATTGACTTCGGAGTGAGGGTGGCAGTTAAAACCCTTTTTTTTTTGGACCTGCATATTTAACTGGGAACATGTTTTTCTTTCTTGAAATTCAAATGCAAGGCTGTTACAGTCACCTCACAATATTAAGTGGTGACGTACTGATTGTTAATTCATTCCCATTCCTTTTTGTTAAAGTATTGGCTGAGCCTCCGTGGCATAGTGGTTGTGTGCGGGACTGTGGCCCACAGGCTTGGCAATTCAAATCCAGCGGCAGCTCTCCAGGAGCAAGGCTGGGTAGTGCCCACGACCACCAGAGGGCAGTGGTGCGCGCCCCCCCCCCCAAAAAAAATAAAGTTGTATTTCAAATATCTAAAAAAAAAAAATCGCATAAAATGCCATTGCCCAACAGTTGTTCATTTCTCTGTTTGTGTTCACTGTGACTTGATTTCCCCAAGAAGATTTGAATTTCCTGCAAATGAGAGATGAACTTAGAGCCCGCTCCTTGTATTTGTTGAGTATTCAATAAAGGTTTTTCTTGAATTAATATTTTGAACTGGTGAGCCATGGAAATGAAATGACCAGTTACACCTGTGTGGTTAGGTTCCTGAGAAATTACTTTTGAAAGAGCTTGAACATTATGAATATCGTTTCATAATTCTAAAGGGACATGTGCCTGCTTTCGAAAGTAGTTGCAAAGCACTCTTCCTTTTTTCAGGATAAAAAAATGATTTCAATTAAGGAGGATAAATAGGCATCATCAGATTTTCATACAATGCCCTCAAGTTTCAAGTTCTACCTGTTGGAGTGGGAGGGCACGCTTGTTCTGTTTTTGGCTCACTTCAATTTAGTTTACAAATTCTGTCTGTAAGAAGCAAAATGTTAAGGATAAGGGACCCATTGTGGTTGAATAGTCATTGACGATTTCAACTCACCACTTTATATATAATCTATATAACTCGACAAAATTTCAAGGAACTAGAAACTTGAACAACACTAGATATAACTGGTATCTGTAGAATACTCCACCCAGCAACAACAGAAAATACATATGAGGTACACATGGAAGAAGCTACTCAATCATATAACATATCTCAAACATTGAAATAGGTATAGATGGTAAAAAGTATGCTCACCCACAACAAAATGAGACTAGAAATGGATAACAGTGAAACTTGTGAGAGTTAACAGATTAAATTTATTTAACCTTAATTAGCAAATGGGTCAAAGAATGAAATTTAGAAAATATTTTTAAAGGAAGGCACAATGTGGTCACTTTCTCAGTGGTTTGACACCTAAGGTCTCGTCACTCCCGTGAAGTGACTTAATGTAATCAGCTCCCATAATCGGATCTGCTGTGAGCAGCAAATCACACGATTAGAAAGTGCAACCTCGGGGCTGAGCCCCGGTGGCGTAGTGGTTGTGCGCGGGACCGCGGCCCACTGGAATGAAGGTTCGATTCCGGCTCCCAGGAGCAAAGGCTGGGCCTCCTCCTCCCACCACCTGAGGGCAGTGATGCCTAAAAAAAAAATTAAAAAAAGAAAGTGCAACCTCTTGCACAGATGATTGAGGAACTTGTGAGAGTTCCACAGAATTGTGACCTACTATCTATATAAGGACACTGCAAATGACGATTTCTGGGAGGTGGTAGGGCGGAAAAGGAGGAGGAGGAGGTAAAGGAGTGGTGAGCCAATGACAACCAGAACGGGAATAACAAGGCATCTAAAATTGACAGTGATGACAAAGACTGGGACAGGAGTAACAAGGGAGCTAAAATTGACAGCTGGATGCAGAATTCCTGGTGGTTGATCAATTGAAGTGCATCTGAGAGATTAGAGTTGAATGATGGGTAAATATGATAATGGGGCAGGAAGTAAAAGGAAAGAACAGTGAAAACTATAGGTATATATATGTAAATATATAAAGATAGGTGTATTTAGGGCTGAGGCCCGGTGGCGTAGTGGTTGTGTGTGGGACTGCGGCCCACTGGGACAGAGGTTCAATTCCAGCAGTGGGTCTGGGCCTCCTACTCCCACTGCCAGAGAGCAGTGCTGCCCACCCCCCCTTAAAAAAAAAAAAGTGTGTTTGTCTATATATAAGTGAATATAACAAAGAAGCAGATGGACTTTGGGCCTCTACTTAGTACAAGAATGGTTTGTTCAAGTAATGTAGCAATGTATATGATACCTCCCTACTGGATCGCTGAAGACAAAATGGGTGCATAAACAAATATGGTAAAGAAAGCTGATGGAGTGATATTGAAAAAGAAAAAAAGACTGATGGTGCCTGCCTATTAAAAGATAGAGTATCTTCCTACTCCCACCACCGGAGAGCAGTGATGCCCCCCCCCCCCAAAAAAAAAGAGTATCTGAGGTCTTAAAAGTCTTGAAGAGGCTGAGCCTCAGTGGTGTAGTGGTTGTGCGCGGGACTGAGGCCCACTGGGATGGAGGTTCAATTCCAGCTCCACAGGAACAAAGGCTGGGCCTCCTACTCCCACCACCAGGGAGCAGTGATGCCCCCCAAAAAAATGTCTTGAAGAAAAAAAATCTTGAAGTTAAGCAAGCAGGGAAGCAACAAAATCCATATATAAGAAGCATACCCCCCCCAAAAAAAAACCCACCAGCCTGTGTGATCGTGAGGTGTCAATGAGAAATAGACATCAAAAGTTCAAAAACAAGCTATCAGATTAATGTGAAGGAGCATAGACCAGGTGGAGACCCCAAACCCACCTGTAAGACAATTTGGACAGACCCGCACAGAAGGGAGAATATGTCCAGGGGGCAGTATAGCACTGATGGAGCACATAACTATGGTTAAGTGGTTCTCAACCTGTGGGACTCTGCCCCTTTTGGGTCAAATGACCTTTTCACGGGGGTTGCCTGATTCATAGCAGTAGCAAAATAATTTTGTGGTTGGGGGGTCACCACAACATGAGGAATGGTATAAAGGGTTACAGCATTAGGAAGGTTGAGAACAACTGCTCTAGTTCTTAAATATATCCTCCCCTTCCTACTATGGTCTTAGTTTTGCCTCATTAATCTTGTTAGACCTGCTTACGTTCATTTGTATAATTAAAATTGCTTGATAATTTAAATCCAAGACAGATAAACCCTTCCAAAACTGAGGAAAGGGGTGGGGGTGGGGCTGATAGCAATGATGATTATATAAACAAGGGGAACAAATGATAGCATTGTAGGCAAACAGATACATTTGGGTGGTATAAGATGAGATTAATAAGCGTTCCTGGGGAGGTAGGGTGGGATAAAGGGGAACTGGTATCAAAGAGTTCAAGAAAGAAAATGTTTTGAAATTGATGGCACTAGCAATTGTACAATGATGCTTGATCTAATTGGGTTATGGATTGTTAAGAGCTCTGTAAGAGCTCCCAATAATGTGATTTTGTTTTGGTTTTTGAGCATCACTGCCTCTGGTGGTCATGGGAGCTACCGAGCGCTGCTTCTGAGAGCAACCGCTGGATTTGAACTGCCAAGCCCACAGGTCGCAGTCCCACACTCAACCACTTACACCACCAGGGCCCAGCCCTAATGTGATTTTTTTTTTAATGCCTGATAGGATTCAGTGGCTGTGATCATTGCTATTATTCAAAATTTATTATAAAAGATTCACCAGGGGCTGAGCCCCGGTGGCGTAGTGGTTGTACGCGGGACTGCGGCCCACTGGGATGGAGGTTCAATTCCAGCTCCATGGAGCAAAGGCTCGGCCTCCTATTCCCACCACTTGAGGGCAGTGATGCCCCCCCACCAAAAAAAAGACTCACCAGGCTGAGCCTTGGTGGCATAGTGGTTGTGTGTGGAACTGCACTCCACAGGGTTGACGGTTCAAATACAACAGCAGCTCTCCAGGAGCAAGGCTGGCCTTCCTACTCCCACCAGGTGCCACAAAACAAACAAAAAGATTCCCATGAGAGAATTATGAAATAAAAAAGCATGGTCAGTACATAAAAAAGAACACTGGAAAAGCTTGCCTGATTGCTAGGTCTGGATCCTGCATCTGCCTCACTGACCTCCAGTTCTTTGGACTTGAGCCAACAACCTGTCATATTGTCTGCTGATCCTGTAAACCATTATCACTTGCTGTCTAACCATCTAGCCGGTCAAGTTTGGAACCATTCACCTCTTCAGTCAGAAGCCTGACCTACTGACCTTGGATCCATCTACCTGCAGGCTGACCGATTCATCCACAGAAACCAGCCTGTGGGGACTCAAATAGGACTTGCCCACTTCTACAAGTAAACAACCCAACCCATTCTCTTGAAATATATTTCTGAATATAAATTCAAATTATTTTAAAATGTATGCACCAGTAATTTCACTTCTCTAGAGAACACTAACACACATCATACCAAAATTTGTGGGCTGCAACTAAACCATTGAGAGGACAATTCATAATGTGTGAAATTTTTTTGTTAAGTGACTAAACATGAAAGAAAAAAGATCCCAAATCCATATATAACCTTCCACTATTAGACACAGCCATTACAAAATTAACAAATGAGACCAGACAAGGTGTTGGTGGGCCACCAAGGGGATTGGACAGCTTGCTAAGAATGCAAATTAAATATATGGAATCCTTGTAGGGGCATAGGGCTGTGCAGATAACGTGTGTAGAATCCTAAAAAGGGGTGATCTCGTTGCCATCCTCAGGCTAATCCCAAAGGACCCAAGATTGCTGTACTGAAGTCTATACAGTGGTTCTCAATCTTCCTCATGCCTTGACCCACCACCACCATAAAGTTATTTTTCATTTCTACTTCACTACTGTAATTTTGCTACTGATAGGAATCTGGCGACACCTGTGAAAGGGTCATTTGACCCCCAAAGGGATCATGGCCCCCAGAGTGAGAACTGATATTAGACCCAACCAGCCACGCTGTAACAGATTGAGAGAAGCAGCAGCAGAACCTGGAGACTGGTGCAAGACAGGATGATACAAGAGGCCTCTTGATCCACAGAGCAAGATGGCTACAGAGGGTGTGCTGACCCTTGGAGCAAGAAAACAGAGCCTTTGGGCAGGAAGCTTGCTGGTGGCTTTGAGTACCTTTGAGTACCTCCAGGCCCAGAGAATTGGGGGGGGGGGGGGGGCATCACTGCCTCTGGTGGTCGTGGGCGCTACCCAGTGCTGCTCCTGAGAGCCGCCGCTGGATTTGAACCGCCAAGCCCGCGGGCCTCAGTCCCACACTCAACCACTTAGGCCACCGGGGCCCAGCCCACCTGAGAATTTTGTAACATGTTTGAGCAGGCTAAAAAGCCTGCCTGCAGAGGGAAAGCCTTGGTTGTAGGCAGGGCCTGGAAAGCAAAGAATTTTATCCTGAGTCATCTCTGATCCTGACCTGCAGCCTGTTACTCTCCTACTAAACCTTTTCTGTGAGTTCTGAGTGGCCACTACTATGAATGGTCAACTATCGGGGTGGCCGGCCTCCTGATACACTCACAGCAAGGGTTCAACAGGCCGTTGTGTAGCGATAATTATTATTTATTATAACACCGATATAGAGATCATGAGAGAAAGCATTAGAAGTTACATATATATCTTTTCATGGTGCATGCTCAGGTCCATGGTCCACATGGAGCGGCAGCCTGGATGGAGGCAGACTGGTAGTTAGCAGGCTTGAGAGAGGCAGGCTAGAGAGAGAGCCTCTATCTTATGTCCCATCCCTATATACCCTCTGGAGCCAAACCAGGCCCCCAATTACAGGTAAAGACATATGTCACAGGAAGGGGTTGTGCCTTGTGCACACATTATAGGAAAAGGGGACAATCAGGGTCCCATGTGAGGAGACTAGACCCCAGACTCCTGGATGTGGCTAAACAGGTTAGGCTAGAGATCATTAACATCAGCATGTGTATCTGCCCACAGGCTTCAAAGGAAGGGAGCCATCATCCTAACCTCAGGGAGTTAGCTCTGTAGTGAGACACACAAAAGCCTTAGATAACTAGGAGTTTCAGGGAGAATAGCTAATTCAACTTCTATAGCAAATGCTAGTAAATAGTCTGCTTAATATTTGGAGCACAATAATTGTGGAGAAGTTCTGTCTTCACCCAACAGTCAACCCCCTGCACAGTAGTAGGTAGGGTGCTTTGAAAGAGATGGCTGGTGTTCAAATTGTAAAAAGATGGGAGGTTGGGGGTACGTTTGACCTCCACCTCATGGATATCTTTGAGTTGATGATATTCTCCCAGCCCTCTATGAAGTTAAGGTCTTGAACTGCCATGCCATTAAAAAAATTTTTTCTGTTTCACCATGGAATTCAATATTTCTATTTATAAGTCTTAACTATGGTGGCAGGCCAAAGAACTAGCCCTAGATCCCAAAGATTTTCTCAAAATTTTTTCCTAAACATTTAATATTTTCCCATTTATTTAATTCTTTGGGGTTTTTTTTTTTTGGGGGGGGGGGTGCATCACTGCCCTGGTGGGAGTAGGAAGCCCAGCCTTGCTCCTGGAGATCTATTTAATTCTTAACTCATTTTTGAAGCTGTGTGGCATAATGGATGACATCCAGGCCCTGGTTCTCTCTTGAGGAGAGTGTATCCAATTGCTTCAGCACTGTTTACTGAAAAGGCTACTTTCACTGCATGGGATTTACAATTTTGAAGGGAAAAAAAAAAGTCGACCATACTTGTGTTCTCTATTCCCAAGTTACCTGTTCTGTGCCACTGGTATGTGTCTGTGTTGGTCCTGAAGGGGGGTTAGGGGACTGTTTCCATGGACACCAGATAGCCTTTTCACACAAGGGAAAATCTGGGCTGCAAACTTCTTGGATGCAGTTGTGGGAACAGGACCTGTCCGAGGGCAAAGTGCTGCTTCCCAAGGACAAAAATCTTGAGTCTCCTTACAAGGCAGTTTGTTATGAGAACCTAGTGCTTAGTCTGCTCCCTGTTCCTTGTTTACTTTGTACAAGTACATAGGTGCTTAACTAGCTAAGAAAACCAAAGGCCGTGCAGGGCACAGCCATCTGAGGTACACTCAGCACAGAGGCGTCAGCCCTTTACTGGGGTGAGACCACATTTTCTGTGTCCATGTCTTCATTACTGCCCCTCACCGTCACCGAATGCTACACTTTTGTTCTCCCACTGATATTAAATGTCTGTGTCTTACACTTGAGTAGACTGATTCTTCACATTTCCTTTTTGTTTTGAAATTGTGCTGTTGTCCTATTTTCTTTGCATTTCTATATAAATTTTAGACTAATCCTGCCCATATCTACCAAAAGTTGCTGGTATTTTACAGTAATTGTTATCAAACCTGTGTTTTAGTTTGGGTAGACTAGAGAAACAATCTCATAGAGACGTGAATATCAGAAAGCAATTTATAGACAAGAGCAGTTGAATATTGAAGAAGCCTTCCAGCCCAGTCCAGATCAAGTCCATAGATCAAATAATAAAATTGATCAGTATTGGTCCACATATAGCAAATGCACTGGAGTAATCTAAGATTGTGTGAACAGGGGGAAATTTGGTATGGGACAGAGGGTAGTCAGCCTCGTGACCCCTTGGTTTCTCTCTGTTTAGACAGTGTTACAAAGTTCTCTTAGCACAGTCTGTGACCAAAGGGCTCCACACTTTGCCATTAAAGCTCAGCCCAAAGATAATCAAACTACAGCTCCACCCACCACCAAACCCAGCTCCCCTTAAAAAGTGTCTGGAGGGACCTCCTTCTTCACGTGAGCTGCCAGTCTGAAAATACTGCGTTTTACTCAGACCAGGAGTCAGAAGCCCACCATTGGGTCTCACCTTTGGCTTCTTAGTTCTGCTACCCCGGTCCTGCCATTCCTTCGGTGTTGCCGTCCTGTCACCTGGAGCACGAAGCTTCGGTGGGCAGGGAACTCTGGGTCCAAAGGACACTTTCTACTCCTGACTCTTCTTCCCTGATGAAGTGAAATCCTTCCTTCCTGCTTCTGAAATAGTTCATTTTATACCCAGTGGACAGCGCAATTGACCGGTCTGCATGTTTTGCACTTCAAGTTTTTACTGTCCCAACCAGCCATGTTAATAGTCACTCACAAGGCAACCGTATCCACACCTATCCACACCTTGCCTCACGTTCTCTTTACCCGACCCAGCAGGAAAAGAAGAAATAGAGGTACCCATGCTACAGGGTCCCATCAAGACATTGATGGGTGGGAATTACAAAGACTATGGCTAGAAGTATATCAAGGAAGCCACTACCACAAATCCAAATACATATCAAGTGGTCCCCTGGTTCAAAGAGGCTAAATAAAGATGAGAGAGAAGAAAAAAAGATGACAGTTCTGAAGATAGGGAGTGCTGTGAACTCCTGAGCATCTAGGACTGACGACCCATGAGAGAGAAAGGGCCTGTTTGGCTGAAGTGCAAGGAGACGTGTATGTGGGCGCCCAAGTTGCAGCTGATACTCAGTGGAGGTAGCAGGAATGGCTAGTGCGGAGTTGACCAGCACCCACCCAGCCACAGAGCGAAAGATGATGTAAACTACTGAAATTTGATCACTTACCCTGGGCTTAACTTTGTTTATGGATAGAGATGGCCAATTCTAAACAGAAAAGGAGTCTTCACATTCAATACTCTTGCTTCCTCTGAGTACTGGGTGGTTAGGAATGGGCAGTTTAGGAATTGGTTATTTAAAATGAGGGATTAAGGCAAAAAGTGGCTAGCAAACAAGTCTTTATGGAGGTGCTCACAGTAAAATGACTAAAAGGGGGAAGTGAATGCTTGTCTGAAAAGGACAGTCACTCGATGGGCGGGGGGTGACACTCAATGCAGTGAGTTATTTAATATGATTCCCTTAGCCTTTGTCACTCCCACCAAACGTCTTCTGTTTTCATGATAGGCTGGGTAAGTAAGTGGGGGGAAGATACTAATTAGAATATACGATTCAACTGTTCGTGATTGTGA
>PVJH01034727.1:0-20324 GCA_004026705.1 Nesogale talazaci
CTATCCAACACTCACCACCTCCACCGCATCCAGCACTCACCACCTCCACCGCATCCAACACTCACCACCTCCACCGCATCCAACACTCACCACCTCCACCGCATCCAACACTCACCACCTCCACTGCATCCAACACTCACCACCTCCACTGCATCCAACACTCACCACCTCCATTGCATCCAACACTCACCACCTCCTCTCTATCCAACACTCACCACCTCCACTCTGTCCAACACTCATCGCCCTTCACTCTATGCAAAGCTATGTCCATCTTTGGGATTGTCTCTCCTGAGCACATCTGCAAAGTCCAGGAAGGGCAGTCCAGCCATCCTTGCTCCTCAGGAGCACTCTGACCACCCTCCTGCTATGACAGATCTGTTGGTTCTTTTGGTGGTCCATACACGGTGCTCCCCATCTCTCCTGTCCCTGCTGTCATCCAAAGGCATCTGTTCCCCTCTGTCTTCCTCGTTCGTCCAACTTTTACATGCATGTTCAGTGACTGAAAATACCCTGGCTGGGAGAGGTCCACCTCAAAGTAGCCCCCTTGCTTTTCAACCTGGGATCTCTCCGACAGCTGCTTCCTTTGCCTGTGGACAGGTTATCTTGCTTTGGTGCCATTTCTGAGCATTTTGATGGAACCATCCAATGGAGAATGCTGACCAAAGGGGGGACTCGAAGGATGGAATTTCCAGTGGTGCCACAATAGTTGGAAGAGTCCCTGGAGTCTGTTCCCCAAGATCACATTCAAATGTTAGACCCAATATCTTCCCCAAAACCTCCTTAACACCAGACAGGCATCGAGCCGCATGAGGAGAGATGTCCTGCCTGGAGCATCCTTGTTGGGAGAGACAGATTCCACAGCAGAAAGCTGGCTCAAGCTCATGGGTGGGAAGCCATTTGGAAAACGTGGGGGAGAATGGTGGTGCGGTATGGAGAGGCTCACCACGCCCCTCCCTGGCACCATCTGAAGTGTGTCTTCCAACTACAGCAATGATGAAAGTGAAGTAAGTGACAGGGAGAAACATTGGGTGCTTCTCGGAGTTCCACATTTATAACTGATGCCTGCCCCTGCCGCCTGCCGACTGACCTCCCCTCCAAGTCCATGGAGCCGTGGGTCATTTTCCAGGTCTCCAAACAAGGCCTATCTTTAAGGGTAAGGGGAACAGAAACCTCCGCTAGTGTAATTGAATTTTCTCTGAGGCTTTAACCGCCATTACGTGGGGCTGAGCTATAAAAACTTCTAGACTTTAAATATGCTGCCATTAAATCCAGAGACTAAAACCTCGGCTGAGTGATGGCTGTGAAGCACCATTATTCTAGAAAGAATTCCAGTACAAATGCCATAAAAACGATGATCTCCCCCCTTATAATTTAGGCCTTTCTTTTTCCAATTTCCTCTCAGAGGTTCTTCTGACATCTCACGGCAGCTCAAAGTGGAACTTCAAATGTTTATCCCCATGCCAAAATAGGTATTGATTTAAAACGTTTTAGATCTCACTGCAGGTTGGTCAGCGACCCTGGGCTTGCTAGTGGCCCGTCTTCCTGTCCTATCTCTCTCAGTCTCTGTGGAGCTCCTTGGCTGAGCCCTCAGGTGTGAGTTCCAGCTGGCTGACCTTCACAGAGTCCTTCTTCAAATGTGGCTCTGGGAAAGTCTGTTTCCACCCGCCATACATCGTACCTGTTGCCGTCATGGTCAGACACATCGCGTGGGCTCCGACCCATCATGACCCTGTGCACGACACAGTCCTGTGCCATCCCATAATTACTCCTAGACCTGAGCCCACTGATACAGCCATGGTGCCCGTCCATCTTGCTGAGCGCTTCTCTCCCTCTCTCTCGCTGCCCTGCCACCTTATCAAGCAAGGTGTCCTTCTCCAGGGACTGGTTTCTCCTGACCACACGTTCACAGTGAGGCAAAGTTTTTCATTCTTGCTTCTAAGACGCACCTGGCAGCACTTCTTCTGAGAAAGAGAGAGGTGGAAGAGGCCAGTGGTACTTCAATAGTCGCTGCCATCACCATAGGTCAAACACAGAGTATTCTTCTGTCTTTCTTATTCCATACCCAATTTAACATGCTTTGAGCCAAGATCTGTCTGACCCCAGCAATGATATCCCTTGTTCCAAGTCCTTTTCTGAATCTGACCGGAACCTTTGGTCGCTTCCTGCTGCAACCACCACTGGATGACCTTCAGCACAATTTCACCTGCATGTGGTGTCAATTATGTTGCTTTGCAATCTGAGCATTTTACTGTGCCACTTTTCTTTGGAATGGGTACAATATCGACCTCTTCCAGTCAGTTGGTCAAATAACTGTCTTCCAAGTTTCCTGGCACAGAGGAGTGAGTGCTCCCAGTGCTCCCTCAGCTGGTGGAAACACTTGTACTGGTATGACAGCGATTCCTGGGAACTTGTTTTTGACTAAGGCCTTCAATGGAGCTTTGATTTCTTCCTCAGTACCTTTGGTTCTCCCCATGTGCTGGCTCTTTAAATGGAGGAAAATCGACTCTGTATTTTTTTTTCTCCCTTTCTCTTGGAAGCTTCTTGCATTGGTCAACATGTTCCCCATAGAGTCTTTTAATATTGCAACTCGAGACCTGATTTGATTCCTTCTGTTTAAGATATGCTGAGCATGTTCTTTCTTTCTGGTTTTCTAACTAGGTCTTTGCACATTTTAGGGTAATGTTTTAAGCTGTCTTCTTGAGCCGCCCTTTGAAGTTTTGGGCTCAGCTCTCTGATTTCCTCATTTTGTCCATGTGCCATAGCTACGAAGCTACGAAGAGCTTTCCAGAGGCTCTTCTGACACCCACTTGGATCTTTTCTTTCCTTCCCGTCTTTTCACGAGCACTTGCTTTCTTCATGCCTGGGGCTCTTGATGGCATCCCATGACACTTCAGGCCTTTTGTCCTCAGTGCTCCAGGCATCACATTTGTTCCTGAGTGGGTCTTTAGTTTCAGGTGGGGTGTCCTCAAGGTTGTATTTGGGCTTTTGCGAACTTGCTTTTATTTTCTTTCATTTATTTATTTATTTTCTATATTTTTGAATAACATTTTTATTAACATAGCTTACTTATTCTAATATATATCATCCCTTGCTGTACAGTTCTGTTTTTTCAATCTAATTGGGTGGGGTTATGTGATCATCAATGCTATCAACTGCCCCTTGCCCCACACCTTCCATACCTTTAGGGAACCTTTACTTCCATCAGTGTCCCTGAGGTGTCCTCTATCTAGTGAGTGATCTTAAATGTACACATGGATATACACAAGTCCAACAACCGATGAGGTCTATCATGTATAGTAGCATAATAGTATGGGGATATAGTATAACACAGTATTATAGGATAGTATAATAGTAGGACCATAATAGTAGAGGATTTTTTCAAGAACTAGAGGATAGTTATGTGGTTCATCAGTACCACGCTGAACCCTGGACTTACCCTCCATTCCATGAGGTCCCTCTAAGAGGGAATGTCCAACTATCTTGCTGGTGGACGTTGGGTCTCCACTACATCCAGTCCCCTTCATGTCAACTTGCATGCATGTTTTTTGAATGTCTTCTACCTCTTCCCATCAACCCCTCATGAGCACACAGGCTAGTGGGCTTCTGCAATGTGGGTTTTGTTGCTTCCTTGTTAGATGGTCGTTTGTTTATTTTCAAGCCGTTAAGATCCCAAGCTCTATCTCTTTTGATAGTCGGTCACCATCAGCTTCTTTACCACATTTGCTTATGCATCCATGTTGTCTTCAGGAATCGTGTCAGGAAGGTGTCACAGAATGCTGGGTTATTAGAACAAAGAGTTCTTGTGTTGAGGCAGTGCTTGAGGGGAGGCCCAATGTCTGCCTGCTTTAATACTTTAATACTTAACATATAAATATATGTACCTAGATCTATTTCTAGGTCTAGATATATTTTCATGTCTGCGGGCCTGGGTTTAGACCTCTATAAATGCCGTATGCCTCCTAGTTCTTTCCTCTATTTTCTTTTACTTTCCTCTTGTCCATTATCATGTTTGGTCTTCATTCAGGTTTCAATAATTCTTCTTGGTTACATTGTCTTTGATCAAGCCCCATCAGGCATCCTACACCATCCTCGCCATCGATTTTAGATCACTTGTGGCTCCCTTGTTTGTTGACATCCCCTATCTTTTGCCCCATGTCCCCTTCTCCCATGTCCCCTGGAATCATTGGTCCTGTTGTTTTCTCCTCTGGATTGTTTATTCCACCTATCCTACCTAGATAGACATGCAGAGACAATAATAAACACAAAAACAGACAGAGCAAAGCAAAACAACAAAAGAAAAGAAAACAACCAATGACAAAAAAAGAAAAGCCTATAAATAGTTCCAGGTCTGTTTGTTGACCATTAGGAGTATTTTCCAGTTGAGTCTTATGGGGTTCCATATCCTGGCCCCAAAGTCTATTTTTGATTTTCCCTGGGGGCTTCATTGCTTTGCTCCCCTTGCTGTTCTATTGCATGCTCTAGTATGGTAGGGTCAGATCGGGCACAATTCCCTCACTGTGTCACCAGTGTTGTCCTCTGTAACGCTATGGGTCAGTGAGGGATGTCATGCTTTGAGGTAGGGCTGGCCCTATGGTCCATCTGTGTGCACTGGCTGCTCTGAGCAGGAACATCATTCTTTATCAGAGGATAACCAGCCTCTGATATACTCACAGCAAGGGTTCATCAACAGGCAGTTGTGCAGCAACAATTATTATTTGTTATAATAACAACATAGAGATCATGAGAGAGAGAGAAGAACAATAGGAGTTACACATATATCGTTTCATGATACATGCTCATCTCCGTCCCGCTAGATGGTCCGTGTGGAGAGAGAGGGGGGAAGGGATTACATGATGAGGGAGAGCGTCTGGCGCTGAAGGGCAGGAGAGAGGCAGGGGAGAGAGCCTCTATCCTATGTCCCATCCCTATTTACCCTTCGGAGCCAAGCCAGGCCCCCAATTACAGGCTAGGACCTACTTCACAGGAAAGGGTTGTACCATAGGCACACGTTATTGGAAAGGGAGCTATCAGGGTCCCATGTGACAGGACCAGACCCCAGACTCCTGGATGTGGCTGAACAGGTTAGGCTAGAGATCATTGACAGCAGCATGTGAATCTGCCCACAGGCTTCAAGGGAAGGGAGCCATCATCCTAACAGCAGGGGAGTCAGCTCTGTTGTAACACAAAAGCCTCAGATAACTGGGAGTTTCAGAGAGAATAGCTAACTTAGCTTCCACACCAAATGCTGGTAAACAGTTTGCTTAATATTTTAGAGGATAATAATTGTGGAAAAGTTCTGTATTCATCCCACAATCCTTGGGACACTGGACCAGGATGTGTTCCACTCTCTCCTTCCCTCTGTTTGCTTCTTTGTGCTCTCATCAGAGGAGCCCCTCTCCCTGAGCCTTAGCGTCAGTGCTGACCTCAGAAGTGCATTCTTCTGGGACAGGGGTGGGTGGAGTGGGTGGGTTGTCCATGTAGTTGAGATTGAATGAGGCGCTATGCCATGACCCCTGTTAGTCTGGGACCATCTGTATGTTGCTGGTGTTTGTTTGTCCTGCAGACCTCTCTTGGTTGCCTGCATCTTGCCCCTATGTTGAACTTGGTTGAAATCTGATCCCCCCGCCCCCCCCTCCTGTGGAACTATAAACAATATCCTCTCCTTGGGTGGGTTAGTAACCCATTTCCGCCCCCACCACTGCTACCCATGTCTTCCCATCCCCCTTTTCTTTTCCTCTCCTTTTTAGCTGGCTGCCATATATATTCCCGGATTGGGTCTGGCCCCTGTCATAGTACCTGGACTTCACCCATAGATGTTTATATACAGTAGCTTATTCCCTATGAAGGACTTTGCTTTTTATTTTTCCCTCTTATCCCACTATTATCCCATTCATCTCTAAGTGATTGCTCTCAGATACAATTGGATTGATTAAACACATCCAGAAAATCTATACCCTCCTTCTGGTCCATTTCAGAACTTTTACTATTGCCCTGTAACCATCATTGCTGGCTCCCCACCCTTCTCCCCGCCCTCCCAGGCAACCCAGGAACCATTGGTCTGATCTCTGTCTTCTTTAGACTGCTCATCCTAGATTTCTTGTACTGATCAACACCAAGAAACAAAAACAAAATAATAATAAAGCAAGAGATAAAAACAAACAAACAAACAAACAAACAAATAAACACCAGCAACATACAGATGGTCCCAGGCTAACAGGGGTCATGGCATAGCGCCTCATTCATGCCCCAAAGGTGGGTTTCCCATAGGCCCCACTGCTTTTCCCACAGTCTGGGATGAAGTGGTCTTTAAAGGCTTAGACTTTCAGTGTGGCCCCCTGTGAATAACCCCTAACTAGCTCTGGAGGGTGCTGTCCCCCCAAGTCAGAGGTCTACCCTTGGGTTTCCTCAGGGACTTTAGGGCTTTGCTCCCCTCATTGATCTGGTGCACTGCCCTCGTGCACAGCCCCAGGCTGGCTGCTCTCCCCGAACTGTATCTGCAGCACTGTCATTATTTTCTTCCACTTCAGCCTGAACTTGCTTAAGAGCAATTGATGATCTGTTCCACAATTGGTCCCTGGCCTGGTTTTAACTGCTGATATTGAGCTTCTCAATTGGCTCTCCTCACAGCTCCAGTCAATTTGATTTCTGTGTATTCCACCTGGAGAAGTCCATATGTACAGTACCTTTTGTGCTGCTGTGAAAAGGTTTTTGCCGTGAATGGTTTGTTGGTCTTGCAAAATTCTATCATGAAATCTTCAGGTTCGTTTTTATCACCAAGGGTATATTTTCCTACTGCTGTCCCTGCCTTTTCTTTCCAAATTTTTCATTCCAATTGCTAATAATTATCAATGAATCTTGATTGAATGTTTGCTCAAGTTTAAGCTGAAGATATTGGTAGACCTTTTCAATTTCTGCATCTCTAGCTTTCGTGGTTGGTGCATAAATTTGAATAATAATCATATTGTCTGGATTTCCTGTATGTGGATTGATGTTATCCTATAGACGTGATCCTATCCCAGAAGCATCTTGCTTCAAGATATATCTTGAAATGTCCTTTTTTAATGACGCATCTGGAAGGAATGAAAAGTAGTTTTAATCTGGAAGCTTTGTTGAGATCTGCTCAGTCACTTCGGGTGACCTTCTTGGTATTTGGAATACCAGTGACACAGCTGCCGGCTTCACACTCACACACAAGTCCCCAGAGTAAGGTGAGTGGGAGTTTGTTTCCAGCAGTTCAAATACTGGTGGTCACCAGAGGTGAGTAGGCTTCAGCAGCTCTGGTGGATAAGAACAAGCCATGAGACGCAACCAGTTGTCTCTCCAGGGGAGGTGGCTGCTGGGAACTTCTCCATGGCAGGGACACCTTGTCAGAGAGGCTCCAGGAATATGAGCCCCTCGGTGGGAAGGCAGTCCAAGTGTGAGTCAGCCCTAAGGAGGCGGGTGGAGCAAAGCCTCTGGGACCGTCATTTGCTGATGGAGCAATGCTCAAAATGAGAAGGAACAGCTGCAGACATCCATTAATAATCTCACCATGGAATGTGCAAAACAAGAGTTTGGGGAAATTGGGAGATGTCAGAAATGGAATGGATCAGATTCAGATCAATAGTCTATGCTGAAATGGCCATCTTGAGTGGGACCATCATATGGGTTACTGTGGCAGGAACGACAAATGCAGGAGGAATCACATTGCATTTTTTCATCAAAAGAGTATTTTAATATTTATCTTGGAGCACAGGGCTGACAGTGATAGAATAATATCTATATACACCTACAAGGAATTCTAGTTAATACAACTATTAATCTATTTTGCACAGAAACCACTAAAGATAGTGATGAAGAAATGGAAAAGTTCTGACAATTTCTTTACATGTCTGAAATTGATCACACATGTAAATAAGATGCATTGGTAATTATTGGCAACTGGAATGCAAATTTGGAAACCAAAATAGAGGAACCACTCTTGGAAAATTAGTCTTTCATGCTAGAAAGAGAGCTGGGGATGGCATGATAACATTTTGCAAGATCATTGGCATCTTCATTCTAAATAATGTTGTTCAGCCACAAAAACAGTGCTTGTGCACATGGGTGGACCTTGCCAGACACAGCACATAGGGATCCAGTGGACTACATTTGTGGGGAAAGATGATGGGGAAACTCAGTATTAGCACAAGACCAGAGACAGAGTGCTGAGAACACCCTCACTCGCTAATCTGTAAGTTCTGGTTGAAGGTGAAGAAAGTCACAACAAGTGCATGAAAACCGAAACATGACCTGAGGGTTTTCCACTTGAATTTTGGGGATATCTCAAGAACAGACATGACTCCCTGAGCTCTAATGAGAGAAGACTCCCCCAGCTGTGGGGATGCCATCAGCAGCGTCACCTATGAAGAAAGCGTGAGGTCACTGGGAAGGGAAGAGCGACATGGATGTCAGAGGCAACGCTGAAACCTGCTGCTTATCGTGGAGTCCACAAAGAAATGGCATGAATGAAGTAGAAGAGCTGAACAGAAAGACTGAAAGGGCCTCTTGAGAAGACAAAGTATTAAAATGTGCAAAGATAGGAAATCCAAAAACACAAGGAAGACCGTGCTCAGAACTTCTCGAACTGAAAAAACTAAAGAAAAAAAACCCTGTCAGGTCTCAAGTCGTAGTATTTATTGATTCTAAGGGCACAATGTTGACCAATGTGGGAAGTATCCAGAGAAGATGGAAGGAACACACGGAGACCCAAAGACGTGGTGGGCACCCAGCCATTTCAAGAGGCAGCATCTGAGGAAGAACCAATGGTGCTGAAAGAAGAAACCCAAGCGGCACTGAAAGTATTTGTCCAAAACAAGTCTCTGGGAATTGATGGAATACCAAGTGAAGCATTGCAGTAAGTGCATGAAGCTCTGCACGCACTCACTCACCTATGTCAAGAAGACGGCTGCTTGGTCAACCGCGATAGGTAGGTTTGTTGTGTAACATGGCCAATGAACGCATGTGAGATTAATAGAAGAGCAGGGTTATAATTGGCTCAGCGAGCCTTGCTTTTCTTGCTCTTGCTCTTGGATCTTTGGACCAATGTGCAGCTGGTGGCCTTCCTTGTTCTGTGCCTTGATTTGCAAGTGACACTACCCATGGGACACCTAATCCGTGGACTGTGTTGCTGTAAGTTGAGTTCCTTCAATCCCTGCTTCCCCACGCCACTGGAATATACATCTCTTGAGCTGGGGACTGTCAGACCCTGTCATCTGGATGACTGTTGGTGACCTGTCTTAATGTTTGCTGCCTGTGGTTAGATAACCTGAAGTGCTCTACAGAGGAATACCTGAGGGTCCTCAAGACATGAAGGACTGCCAGTGTATTAGCTGTCTCATGTGAGTGAATTGCATCAAGCTATTCATACTGCTTTATAGATTAATTGTTTATTTCTTAAGTAGATATCTATCTACCTATCTAATTATTAATGTCATGGTTTTGTTTCTCTAGAGAACCCTAACACACCAACTAAATGGAAGAGATCCATGTTTCCTGATTCCAAAGCAATATTACTGACCAGAATGCAGAAATTATTGAGCCATAGCATGAATAGTTCATGAAAGTCAAATTTTGCTGGAGACCCTTCAACGACAGTTGCAGTAGCATCTTACCAGGGGTCTGCTAACATTTCAAGCCTGATGCAGAAGAGCACATGGGATGAAGGCTGTCATTGCTGACGTCAGATGGATCTTGGCTGAAAGCAGAGAATGCCAGAAAGATGTTTACCTGTGTCTTGTTGACTATGCCAAAGAGTTCAATTGGGTGGATCACCACAAACTGGATAGCATTGAGAAGAATAAGAATTTCAGAACACTTCATTGTGCTCATAAGGAATTTGTTTATGGGCTCAAATATTGAGGTACTGACAGAACAAGAGGCTGTGTGAATCAGGAAAGCCATGTATCAGGATTCTACCTTTTCACCATATTTATTTAGTCTCTACACTGAATGAATAATCTGAGAAGTTGGACTATATGAAGAAGAATGATTGGCATCAGCATTGGAGGAAGGCTTGTTAACAACTTCTGATATTCAGATGGCACAACTTGCTTTCTGAGAGTGAGGAGGACTTGGAGCGCCTGCTAGTGAAGATCCAGGACTACAGTCTTCAGTAATGATCACAACTCAATGTGACGAAGCTAAAGTCTTCATCCCTGGACCAATAGACCACAGCATTACAAATGGAGAAGAGACCGACGTCCAGGGTTTCATCTTGCTTGGTCCCACAATCGATGTGCATGGAAGCAGCTGTCAAGAATCCAGGATATGAGGCAAATCTGCCGCACAAGACCTCTTTCAAGTGGAAGGGCAAGGATGTTGCTCTGAGGACTGAGCTGTGGCTGACCCAAGCCATGGTACGTTTTCTCTTCCTGATCTGTTCTGCCACTGCCCCCCACCATCGACCTTTTGTTGATGGCAGCACCGTGTCCACGTGTGTTGAATCCAAATCTTCCACTATATTTGAGTCTACTCTCTCTCTCTCTCTCATTTTTGCCACTCCCAGGAGCCCCAGTGGCACAGTTGTTACTCGTTGGGCTACAATCTTCAAGGTCAGCAGTTTGAAACCAGCAGCTACTTTGCTGGAGAAAGACCGGCTTTCTATTCCCATAAAGAGTTACAGACTCTGAACGTCAACCCGGTGCTCCAAGATGTGAACGCAACATACGGGCATGAAGCAGGGAATCAGTAGAGAGGTCTGAGGGACCGAGCCCAATCTCAACTACATGGACAGCTGCCCGTCTGGAGAGGGAAATGTCTGATCAGAGCACACAGGAGAAAATGAAGGGGGAGGAAGAGAGAGTGGAACACATCCTGGCCCACCAAGCCCTGCAGACAATATTTCTGCCCAGGGCAGCCAATGCACAGAGAGGACCATAGGGCTGGCCCCACTATGAGACACCATACCCCCCACCGACCCATAGCCCTACAGGGGACACACTGGAGACACAGTGTGGGAATTGCGCTTAATTTGACCTCACCACACTGAGGAAAAACACTAAGGGCGTGCAACAGAATAGCAAGGGAGAGCAGAGCAAAGAAGTTTTGAGGAGTACCAAAAATAGACTTTGGGATCAGGTCATGGCACCCTATCAGACTTGACAGGAAAACAGTCCTAAAGTCAACAAACAGACCTTGAACTATTTACCAGCATTTTTCTTTTTCGGTCATTTTTGTTGCTGTTTTGTTTTCTTTTGTTGCTTTGTTTTTCCCTGTCTTATTTTTGTGCACATTATTATCTCTGCTGGTATATCTAGATAAGATAGGCAGGATAAACAATCTGGAGGAGAAAACAACAGGACCCACGTTTCCTGGGGGACATGGGAGAGGGGGAGGTGGGGGGAAAGGAGGTGGTGTTAACAAAACTCAGGGACAAGGGAACAACAAGTGACCCGGAATCAGTGTCAAGGAGGATGTAAGAGGCCTGATAGGACTTGATTAAGCGCAATGTAATTGAGAGGAATTCCTGAAACCCAAATGAATGCTGAACATGACAGTGGGACAAGAGGAAAGTAAAAGGGAATAGAGGAAAGAACTAGGAGGCAAAGAACATTTATAGAGGTCTAAGTACAGGCATGTACAAATATCTGTTCAGTACAAATGTAAATATATTTATATAAGATGATGGGGAAATAGATCTATGTGCATATATTTATTAAGGTAACAGATAGACATTGGGGTTCAAGTCCTTTCCTCAATGCAAGAAAACTTTGTTCTATTAAACTGGCATCCTGTGATGCTCACATTCCCGACACAATCGCTGAAGACAAAATGGGTGTATAAGCAAATGTGGTGAAGAAAACTGATGGTGCCCGGCTCTCAAAAGATACAGTATCTTGGATGTTAAAGGTCTGAAGTTAAACAAGTGGCCATCTAGCTGAGAAGCAACAAACCCCACAGGGAACAAGCGCACCAGCCAGTGGGACAATGAGGTGCCCTTGGGATCATCTATCAGGCATCCAAGAAAAAAAATCATATTGTGAATGAGGGGGAGTGTGGAGTGGGGACACAAATCCCATATGTAGGCAACTAGACAGCCCCTTACGGGAGGGTCTTGGGGAGATGAGCCAGTTAGGGTACAGTATAGAAACGATGAAACAGCTTTTCTTTAGTTCTAAAATGCTTTCTCTCCTCCACTACCATGATCCCAATTCTGCTTGATAAACCCGGCTAGACCAGAGGATGTACACTAGTACATAAAGGAACTGGAAGTACAGGGAATCCAGGACAGATGATGCCTCCAGGACCAGTGGTGAGAGTGGCGATACCAGGCGGGTAGAGGAAAGGTGAGGTAGAAAGGGAGAACTGATTACAAGCATCTACATATAAGCCCCTTGCTGGGGGATGGATAACAGAAAAGAGGGGAGATGTCGGACTGTATAAGAAATGACAAAATAATAAAAATTTATAAATTATCAAGAGTTCAAGAGGGAGGAGATGGCGGCGAGGGAGGGGGAAAAATGAGGAGCTGATAGCAAGGGCTCAAGTAGAAAGAAAATGTTTTGAAAATGGTGATGTCTACAAATGTACAAATATGCTTGATACAATAAATGTACAAATGTGCCTGACACAATAGATGTACGTATGGATCGTGATGAGTTGTATGAGCCCCCAAAGGCTCTGAAGCCCACAGGGGCAGGTCTAGCTTGTTGACGACAGGGTCGCCGTGAGTTAGCATCAAGCCGGTGTCAGTGTTGTTGTTGGCAGGCGCA
This sequence comes from Nesogale talazaci, assembly GCA_004026705.1. Classification (NCBI taxonomy): domain Eukaryota; kingdom Metazoa; phylum Chordata; class Mammalia; order Afrosoricida; family Tenrecidae; genus Nesogale; species Nesogale talazaci. Next base: position 12,732 of record PVJH01034727.1, read on the forward strand.
CACAGAAGGGAGCACCCCTCAGCCTGTGCCATGCTCCCCACGCTCACCGAGCTCCCACCCGCAAGCCCATCGTTGCAGCCTGATGCCAATCCATCTGTTGGGGCTCTTCCTCCTTGTTTTGTTGCGGCCCCTCCACTTCATCAAACACAACATCCTGGTCCAAGGACTGGCCTCTCCTGACAACACGAACACAGTGTGACAGGTAGGCTTGTTGTGCCAACGTGGCCAAAGAAGATAGGTGGGTTCCTTGTGACAGCATGACCAATGAACACATGTGAGATCAATTGAAGGGTGGAGATAGAAATGGCTTGGCGAGCCCCGCCCTTTCCCTCTTGCCCTGGGATCTTCGGACCAGTTGGCTGCCTTGTTCATCCTGTGCCTTGATGGCCAAGCTCCATTACCCGTGGGATACCTAATCCGGGAACTGTGTTGCTGTGAGTTGAGGTTCCTTCAAGCCCTGCTTCGCCAGCCTCCTGGAATATACAGCTCTTGAGCTGGGGACTATTGGACTCTGTCATCGGGCTGACTACTGGTGACCTGCTTTGCTGTTTGCTGCTTGTGGGGCCAGATAGTCTGAATTGCTCTACAGAGGACTACTTGGCGGCAGTCAGGACTCCAAGGACTGCCAGTCTCCTAGCTGTCTCACGCAAGTGAGTTGCACCGAGCCATTTGTACGCTTTATAGATTAGTTAACTGTTCATTTCTTATGTTAGATATCGTTCCATCTATATAAATGTATAGAGAGACTCATTAGTGTCCTAGCTTTGTTTCTCTAGAGAACACCATCTAACACACAGAGTCTGTACAAGGAAGTCTTGCCATCCTTGCCTCTAAGGAGCACTCTGGCTGAACTTCCCAGACAGACGTGTTTGTTCCTTCAGTAGTCCGTGGCACTGTGCGTCTTCTTCTTCAGCACCACCACGCACATGGCCCGAGTCTCTCCGCTCCTCCTTGTCCAAGGTCCAACAAGGTGATGGAGCACACCCTGGCGTGGGGCAGATGCACCTTCGCCTCCAATGAGCATCCTTGCTGTTCAAGACTGAAGAGGTCGTGTGCCGCAGATTTACATGATGCAGCCTGTCTTTTGCCCTCTCACCGGCTGCTTCCATGAGCACTGGTGGTGCATCCAAGCCAGACAGAGTCCTCGACAACTTCGCTCTTTCTCCGTTAATCACCATGCGACGACCTATTGGTCCCGCTGGGAGCACTTCACTCTGCTCTGCAGCGAGAGCTATGGTCCCCACTGAAGGCTGCCGCCCCGGACCTTCATCAGCGAGTGCTACAGGCAGTGCGTGAGCCAGGGAAACAAAGACAGTGCCCTTTCTACGTACATCAGGGAAGGAGTTGCTCTACTTTCTGACGGGAGTCCAGGGAGAGATGCCACAAGTAAATTATTTATGCCAGAGAGGAAATGTAGCAATTATCTTATTAATAGCAATATGTGAGCAAGCAGCCGCCGGGAGGCCATAGTTCCCGCTCCAGGGCCCCTCCTCTCCCACCGTGACAGCCAGCCTCCCAGGAGGGCCGGCACCACCTCAGTTCTCCCCAGCCTCAGGGAGGGGCGGTCCAGAGGCCTGCACGCGAGTGGAGAGAAACAGCAGCAAAGAATCCTGGGCCTACCCATCCCGGGACTGCTGCCCCTTCCTGTTGCAGAAGACGGTGCTCCAGGAGAAGCGAGGACACAGTGGCTGCCCTCACAGGCTTGGGCGTGGGGACGATCGTGAGGTCGGTGCAGGACCAGGCAGCTTTTGCTTCTGCTGTGCACGGACGGGGTCCTGATCAGACGCGATGGCTACAGCAACGCTCAGATAAACATATTTCTGACAACCAGTGTCCCGCTGTTCCTGTCTGTCTATTATCAGGCATCCAACGCCTTCCCATTGCGGCAGAGGCTAGCCAAGAACCCAAGTCTGTGTGTCAGCACGAACAGGCGTGCCCAGAGGTGGGTTCTCCCCCCAGGACTGTGGATGCCAAGGCTCCCACCTGAGGGCACGGCAAACTGCTGAACAAGGAACTCCAGGTGGCAGAAACCCAGCTCTGCCCCAGCAATTCGGGGTGTGTGGGGCTGCTGGGTTGGGCAGGATGTGGCTGCCCCCCTCCCTGTGGGCCTGCTCCCTCTGGGCCTCTCTGGTCCGACAGATGGTGGCTGGCCTAGTGGGCTGCCTGTGAGGAGGCTGGTCCAGGCTGGGGCGTGCCTGCTTCCTCATGCTTCCAGCCCTCCCTGGAGCCGTCACTGTGGTGGGTGGTGAGTTTTGGTCTGAGGTCCGGAGGACATGTCCTGCTAGGGGCTCTCTCCAGAAACAGTGGGGGAGGGGAAGTGTGGTGTGATAGGTTGAGTTGTGTCCCCACCCACAGGTGTGTTGAGGTCCTGTGATGTGACCTGTGGGACACGGAACCTCTGAGGATGACCTTAGCAGTGGGTGAGCATGAGGACAGCCTGGAGGAGCCATGAGGGGTAGGGGGTGCCATGCGGCAATGTAATTGCTGCAGCACAGGGTCCCCAGTCGAGGGCAGGGTGGGGGGGGTCATGAGCAGCTTCTTACCCACAGGCTCAGAAGGAGTCCATATGGCCAGTGGTCCCCAGCGCTGAGAGGCCAGGTACCCCATTTCCTCCAAGCCAGCCCACCCCACCAAGTCCTGCAAGAGACGCTAACAGACAGCAGCCATGGAGCCCCCACCACAGGGTTGGACTGGCGGTGGGCTCAGGTGTTGGGGGGCTGGTGGGGTGCTCACTGCATCTCCTGGGCTCCCCCGTGCTCCTAGGGCCGCTCTCTGACGGTCCCAGGGACTCCATTACACACCTATGCCCGGGAGACCTCTTTCCTGCTGCAGCTGGGGTTCAGTATCGATACATTTCATGTTTGAATCACCTAAATCTATTTCGAAATGGTAATGTGCCTGTCTCTCAGGGCCACTGCGACAAAACGCCGGCATGTGGGGGTGCCCCCGGAGAGAGCTCTGGGGGTCTGAGTAGACTCGGGGCACCAGCTGTGTCAATGGCCCCGGGTCCCTGAGAGAGATGCTGCTCCAGGGGGACTGGTGGGGACCCGTAGTGTGGATGCACCTCGCCCCGGGCAGCCGTCTCCATCCACCTCTCTGAGGAGGAGGCCCTCTGTGCAGGTCCAAGGCCCAGCCGCGTGGCCGTGAACGACAGGGCTGTCTGCTCCATCCACAGTTCCTGCCTTGGAGACCCATGAGTCCCCTCCTTGCGAGTCAGTGGAACGCCTAGGTCGCGAGTTGGTTCTGGTTTGGAATTCAGTCCAGAGCCGTGATGCCTTGGGCTGCCATCTGCCTGCACGGACAGCAACAAGGGAGAAGGGCTGGGCATTCTACTCTGGTCCACAGTGACCGTCTCGGGAACCCCGGAGCCAGTGTGGCCGGGATGGCAGCGTTCAGAGCGACCTCCTGCTCACCTACCTGACAGCGTCTCCAAGACCCTGCATCCAAGCATGGCCTGGGAATCGAGAGCATGTGTGTCACCCAGGGCCCCGAAGGACAAGTCCCTGCTGCGGTTCAGGGCGTGTGGCAGACAGGCAGCGCCAGGGGAGGCTCTGGGCGTGATGGATGGTTCTACTGGGTCTAAACCGCTCCGTGGTTAGGGAGCGGGACTTCCTCACACGGATTGTGTGGAGAGGCAGCAATTCACGGTCAGCACCTCTGTGCCTCGGATGGCACCACTCAGAGCCGGTGTGTGTGTGTGTGTGTGTGTGTGTGTGTGTGTGTGTGTGTGGTGATAGCTTTTTGGTAGAGACTCACCGTTTCCATGCAGCACATCACGCTGACTGAGTGCTGTTGAGGGGCTCGGAGTAGGGGGTTTATCACCTGCTGGTGTTAGGAGACCTAGGCCCTGCAGCGTCAGAAACGGATAGCATTTCCGAACACAGTGCTCCAGAAACCTGGCCCCGAGACCTCAGCCTGCAAACCAGACCACCATTCCTCATTGTCTGTGGGAAAGCGAGCCAGAGCGAGGGCAAGAAAATAACCCACAAAACACTCTCTTGCAGCTCCATGCTGCTAATTCTTTAAAAATATCCATTTGCCAGATGGTCCTGATTTATCGATGCTGACTGGCAGTGACCCCATAGGACCGTTCCCTGTCTGGTTTTTCCAGGGACAGCCTGCCTCGCCTCCATCTGTGGGCTCCCTCTGACCTCCCCCTCAGCGGCCTGAGATGCCCACTGAGATGTCTCATGGGGCAGAGCTCACCCCAAACTCAGTGCCCCCAAATGGGTTCTGACCCACAGTGACTCGTCTTTCTCCCCAGGAGCAGCTGGTGGTTTTGATCTGCTGACCTTGAGGTGACAGTTCAATATGTAGCTGTTTTGCCTCCAGGGGCAGAACAGACACGGTGCTCACGCTATCAAGCGTGTGGTGTGGTGACGTGCTGCCCCAACACGCCCTCTCCCTCTTTCCCCCTCCCTCAGAGGGACTCAGAACCCTGCCCTCTCACTCTCCATGCTGGCCTCTGGGAGGACCACATAGCCTGTCCTCCTGTGTCGGACCTATGTCCCCTTGCTAGACGTCTTCTGGGTTTGGTGGCAGAGCTCCTTTCTCTTTATGGCTCTGTCACATTCCGCTGGAGCCTGGTCGGCTGTCTGGTGAGCACTGGGGCAGTTCAAATCCACGGGAAAGGGCTGAGGCCATCTGCTCCCAGCAAGACGTCCACCTTCGGAAACCCTGCATAGCAGGTGTGGGGAACTTCTTTCTGTCATCAGCCACTTGGCTATCTGGGATCATCTGCAGGTCCTACGGTATTATCCATGTAAAAATTGGCCTGCTATACTTGGGCAAACCTTGAATTGACTCACCCCTGGTGTGCTGGCTGGAACGACTTCTCTCTGGAGAGGCGCATGATGCTGGCTGGTATGGATGATTTTGTGGGCCTCTCACGGCCTGGGGCTGGGTGTCTTCACCTGCTACATCCTTGTATGGGCTGCTGAGCTCACAGTGGTCCTTGGACAGCATAGCCAAACACTGCCCACCCTGTGCCAGCCTTGCTCCTGTTCCTGTGAAGGTGGCCTGCCTTTAACCACTGATGCAGTCCCTTTGTCTGTCCATCTCATCCAGGGCCTTCCTCACTTTCCTCACCCATACCACCCCCCCCCCCACCCTACCCCTCGCCCACTCTGCCAAGCACAATGCGCTTCCCCAGGAACTGGTCTCAACTCACGACATCCGCAAAGGGTGTGAGCAGTGGTCTGCCCACTCTGGCCTCTGGGGGCCCTCTCTGGCCATCAGCCCTCTGCGACAGGCCTGTTTGCTCTTCTGGTCATCTGTGGTGACATCAATGCTCTTCGTCCATGTGTTAGTCCGGGTAGACTAGAGAAACAATTCATAGACATGCATATGGATATAAGGAAAAGGTTTATATACAAAAGGAATGGGGCATTGAGAAAGCATCCCAACCCAGTCCAGTTCAAAGTTATAAGTCCGATATTAGCCCATATGCCTGATACAAGTCTATAAATTCTCTTTCTGACTCACAAAGCCACAGGTCAGTGGGTGCAGAATCCTGGAGCTGGCAGGGTCTCCTCATGGCTCCTCACTTCCAGGTCTCAGGGTTTATCAACAGCATCCAGTGGTGGCAGAGGCAACTCATCGCTGGCAGGGGTCTCCATGTGGCTTCTCCAGCTTCAGAGGCCTGGTTCCATCAAGGCAAGGCCATGTGGCTTCTCCAGCTTCAGAGGCCTGGTTCCATCAAGGCAAGGCTGTGTGTCTTCTCCTCCGGCTCCTCCAGCTCCTGGGACCCTGCCGTCTTGTCCATAGTTCATCATCTCAGAGACTGACTCCCAACAACCTGGGAGATGGCTTCTCTTCTCCACCAGGGAAATACCCCGAAATTTCCCAGAAGCCTCAGGAGAAAGCCATGCCCACATGGAGGCCTCATTGGCTACTCAAGGGCTAGCTCCAGATTAACAGGCTAGACTCCACCCCTACATCTCAATCATGAAATTAACATAAGCACTTGACCGTCACAGTCCGTTTCCCTTACTCAGAGTCCAACTTTCAGGTGCAGACATCGCAGTCGGCCTTAGCTACCATGCAGTCAGTTCCTACCGCTGCAACCCTGGGCACACAGAAGGGACGCTGACCGGTCCTGGCTAGTGCCACAGTGTCCCTGCACCTGCCTGTTGTCGTAGCCACTGTGTCTGTCCATCTCATCGAGTGCCTTCCTCTTTTACCTGACCTGCCCCTTAACCCACGATGATGTCCTTCCCTGGGGACTGGCCTCTCCTGACCCCGTGCGAGGAAGTCTTGCCATCCTGGCCTCCAGGGAGCTCTCTGGCTGCACTTCTTCCAAGACATCCTGGCCTGGGTTTTTGGCAGTCTGTGGACTGTCAGCATTCTTCCCCACAGGGCCATTGCAATGCACCCATTCTCCTTCAGCCAGCCCCACCCCATGCCCAACTTCCCTGTGCATCCGAGGCCATCAGGAGCCACCTGGCTTGGCTCGGGCACCTTCATTCTCACCTTAATCAGAGCACCCTTGCTCTGCAGAGCTGAGGGTGTGCAGGTGCAGCAGACTGAGGGGATGCCACTCGCCGTTGTTTGATCCCTGCCTGTTGCCGCCCTGAGCATGGACTTTGGATCCAAGCAAGACAACACCTCCCCTTCCCCACCCCCCACATTGTCAACCTTTCACCATGGACCATGATGTTGTCTATTAGTCCCCTTGTGAGGATCTTGGGCCCCCTCACACTGGGGTGTCATCCACACTGAAGGCTGCCATTATCTTCATTAGCAAGGGGTTCAAGCCCCCCTCACTCTCAACAAGCACGGCTATGTTGTCTGCATATCCCAGGCTGCTAATAAGCCTTCCTCCCATCCTGAAGTCGCACTCCTCTTCATCAAACCCGGCTTCTCTGATGATGGCTCCTCATCCAGGCCCCATGAGTGTGGTGAGAGGACCATGAGGTTGAGGCCAATGAGGCCTCCATGCTCACGCCTTTCCTGAGGGCTCCCCTGCTCTGTCTGGACCACGGTCTCTTGATCTGTGCAAAGCATCAAGCACAAGGAAGTGTTGGGGGACGCCCTTCTGATATCGGGGTCCTAGCCATGAGAATAGACTCAAGGGCAGTAGGGGTTCTCTCATCTCTTCAACATCCCCCTGAGTGGATGGACCATGCTTGTTGACCTATTCGCCTGCTGAGAGTGGTGACCATCGTTGGACTGTTGTCAACACGGGGGTACAGCACTGGCATCACTCATAAAGTAGGAGGTGGGGACCACATCAAGTGACACTGTAAGGGTGAACCTACAGGACTCTCCATGACATTATTTTTGTGTAGTGGTTTAGCAGAAATTTATAATTTTAAATCAAAAATGTCCCTGAAGTTAGTTATGCCACAATAATGTTTCTTTCATAAGTCTGGTTTACACATATCAGTGTCCTTACAGAACTAGGGCTTGATGCTAATAGCTTTCTATCTCCCAAACCATTTTATTAGATACCACGCCATTCGCAAGTTCAATGACATCAAGCCGTGCTGTATAATTGCTACCCAAATCAGTTTCTCAACATTTTTTCTTCTTGGAGCCTTCCCCCATCACCCTCTGCTGACTTCCTTCAAGACATCCCTGAAAAGAAGTCAC
>PVJH01034728.1:0-20324 GCA_004026705.1 Nesogale talazaci
GTTCTCATGTCTTTATGAAAATTAGCCTCGTTTATAGTCAGACGTTTACAAATATACACATCTGGGTCGTTTGCTTGGTTCTTTAAGTTGGACATATGTTGCCACGGACACATGTCGTTAGGTGCTGTTGAGTCGGTTCTGCTCGTAGTGACCCCGTGTTCAGCACACGGAACCACTGCCTGGCCCCATCCAGCCTCACAGCTGCTGTTGGAGCCCATTGTGGTGCCCACTGTGTCGCTCCACCTTGTCGAGGGCTTTGCTCTTTATCGCTGTCCCTCTACGTTAACAAGCCTCATGGCCTTCTCCAGGGACTGGTGTCTCCTGCAGGAAGTCCACGGTGCTCCCTTGTCTCGAAGGACCCTTCTGGCTGTACACTCTCCAAGACAGAATCATTTGTTCTTTTGGAAGTCCATGGTGCTCTCAGCATGCTTCACCACTCCCGTGAGTCAAAGGCCCGGCGGCTGCAGGCTTCCTTAGTCGGTGTCCAACTTTCACAGACATCAGACATAGGAGGTGATTGACAATACCAGGGTTTGCGTCAGACCCTCCTTCTTAGTCTTCAAAGTGACACCCTTGCTCTTCAACGCTTCACAGAGGTCTTGTGCAGCAGATTTATCCGATGCTGTGTGTTGTGGATCCAAGCAAGATGATTTTTCTCACACTGAGTTGTAACCCACATTGAGAGTAGCAGTTCTTAATCTGCATCAGCAAGTCTTCAAGTCCTTCTGACTTTCAGCAAACAAAGTTGTGTGAACTGCATATCGCTGGTGACTGAAAAGTCTTCCTTCAGTCTCCATGCCATGTGCATTTACATAGTCAAGCTTCTCAGAATAGTTGCTTGGCATACAGCTTGATGAGTGTGATGAAGGCATACATATATCTCTAACACACATCTTTCCTGATTTTAACCCATGAAAGAGTCCCCTGTTTTGCTCCCACAAATCCCTTTTGAACCATGTACAGATGCCGCAGAAGCACAATAAAGGACTCTGGAATGCTTCTTCATCCCAATGCTACTCATGGTTTTGAAGGGTTCCCACAAATACTTTTGCATAGTCCATAAAGCATAAGTAAACATCTCCATAGTGTTGGATGAATGGTGACTGTTGGGCTCATTGTTTCAGAGAACACGTTCCTCACGGGTGATCTTTTGTATTTCATCAGCTAATCTCTGAAGTGGCTCAAAGGTAACCTCAGAGCGTAGCTTTACTTTCAAATTAAAAGGATATTTTCTCTAGATTCTGTTAGTCCAGGAAGTCTGGTCTTTGTTTAGAAATGTGAGCTTTCTTTATTTTTCTCCCATTCTGCCTTAGACCTTCCATTTCCCCCCTTGGCCTTAAAGGTTGATAGCGGGAGCCGGACATCATCCAGTCCTGGTATCTGCTAGAAGAGGCTAAGGATCGTGTGAGCTGTTAGCCCTGTAGACTAGTTTCGTCTTTGAAACTTTGGTTTTCTTCATTCTCTTTGTTCTTGACAGACAGACATCAATAGTTATATCTTAGACAACTCACCACCGTTTAAGACCTCAGACATTATTCATCAAAGTTGGCTATGGATTATTACCTTTATGCCATTGGACAGAATTGTCCTTAGAGATGATTATAATAAACATTTAGGTTTCCAGAACTTCTTAAAGACAATCTTACAAATATTTACTTAGACAATGCAGGGAAAACTTTCTCCCTATAAAACCCCCACAGCCCCTCAATAAACCCAAACCAACACAAACAACCTTACTGCACCCAGTCGATGCCAATACCAACTAATAACAACAGGGTGGAAGCTGCCCTGTGGGAGTTTCAGAGACTACACCCCTTTTATGGGAACAGAAAGCCCCACGATTTCCAGCTGCGGACCATGCAGTTAGCAGCCCAACACATAACTACCATGCCACCAGAGCTTATCACAGCAGTGATTATTGCATGTGTTAATTGTCTGTAGAGTTGCCATAAGACAATTGTAGCTCGGAGGTAAAATTCTCATCTTCCAGACAGAACAATAGAGTGTGAGTCGGTGCCATTACACCTCATGTGGAGCGACTTCCTGCCTATCTACAGAGGCTTGTTGGTTACCAGGATGCTGAGCAAGCTTTTTTTTTTAAGTAATTACTTGGGGGGGGGGGGGCTCTTACATCTCTTATCATGATCCGTACATTCATTCATGTGTCAAGCACATTCACACATATACTGCCATGATTATTTTCAAAGTATTTTCTTTCTACTAGGCCCTGGATATCAACTCCTCATTTCCCAACCCCCTCCCTCATGAGCCCTTGATAAGTTATAGATTATTATTTTCACATCTTATGTCATCCTCTGTCTCCCTTCACCCACTTTTCTGTTGTTCTTCCCCCTTGGAGGGGGTTATATGTTAATCCTTGTGATCAATTCTCCCTTGCTTCCCCACCTTCCTTAATCCTTCTGGTATCTCTGTTCTCATTGTTGACCCTGAGGAGTTTATCTCTCCTGGATTCCCTGTGTTGCAGGCTCTTATCTGTAGTGGTATGTCTGTGCTGGTCTAATCTGATTTGTAAGGTAGAATTGAGGTCATGATAGTGGGGGGAAGGAAGCATTAAATAACTAGAGGAAAGCTGTGTGTTTCATTGGTGCTATACTACACCTTGACTGGCTCCTTTCTTCCTGATGACCCTTCTGTGAGGGGATGTTCACTTGTCTACAGAGGGGCTTTGGGTCTCTCCTCCATGCTGCCTCTGCCCCCTCATATTGGGTATGTTTTTGTTATGGATCTTCGATGCTTGATTCCTGATGCCATCGACACCTCATGCTCACACAGACTGGTGTTCTTCTTCCATGTGGGCTTTGTTGCTTCTAAGCTCAATGGCCACTTGTTTATCTTCAAGACCTCACATGACACTGAGCAGATTTTAATGAAACTTCTGAACTAAGATGGACTAGGAAGAAAGGCCTAGAGCTCCACTTGAAAATCCAGTCAATGAACACCTTCTGGAGGACAGAAGGCCTTATTTACAACTTGATGTTCCATTGTGCATGGTGTCTTTCTCAGTTCTGCCAACTGGATGGCAGCTAACAACATGTTTTTTGGTTTTTGTTTTTGTACGTCAGTCAGGCTTCCTTTCGTTCTTATTGGAAAGGTAACTAATGGAAAGCTGGTTTGGGACTGTTACATCTTCAGAGACTCTTCAGGAAGCATCTCACTCAAAAGCTCAGTGCCACTGAGTCTACTCTGACACATAGCAGCCCTGAAAGGCAGGGCCACACTGCCCCATTGGGTGTCTGAGGCTGCACATCTTTGTAGGGGCAGAAAGCCTCATCTTTCTCACTCAGAGAGGCCAGTGGTCTTGATTCACTGACCTTGTCATTGGCAATCAAACGCCTCATCTGCCACACTGCCAGCACATCTCAAGGATGGACTCATCTAGGCAAAGTGAATTTTGAGTTTGATGGTAGCTTCTATCTTACAACTTGCCTTGGTTTTGCCTTTTAAAAAAAATGAAATTCTTATAGTAGTAGTACTAATAGATCCTTAGTCAAAGGAGAAATAAGTAAAAGAATGTTGTGTATTGCTTGGCTCGCGTCTCAAAATTCCACATAGATACAACCACGAGTTCTTGGTGATGCACAACAGTTTCTTTCCCGCATTTGCAGAGTGGCTGAGACATCTCTGCTGATTTTATTGACCTTACTCAGAGGCTGAGAGTTGGCTTAGGTTAGGTGATACAGGGTGGGCTTGGTAGGGAGATTCCGCTTCCAGTTGTCATCTGGTTGGGGTGTCTCCTCACTGCCAATTGGTCTCCAGTATGTTTAATCAGAAGTAATGGCAACTACCTAAGAGGAAGTTCTCTGTTAGCAAAAGATAAATCCACCCACTGCTGTCAAGTTAATTCTGAGGACTAGTGACCCTATATAGACTGCCTGATATCACACATCTTAAAAAAAAATTCTATTGGCATATACGTCACATAGCAAACAATTTAATTGTTTAATCATATTATGAAGAGATTTGCAATCTCCCCCACAGGCAACTTCACAATATTTTCTTCTTATGCTCCCCAGCCTCCCCTGCCACGCCCCTCTAAAAAGTCAACTTCACTGCCAGCAAGTGGATGCCAACTCATTGAGGCTACAGGGCAGGGCAAAGCTGTCCCTGTGAGCTCCAGGGAGTGTAACTCTGGAGCATGGCGAGCCCTGTCTTTCTCCCTCAGAAAAGTTGCTATTTTCAAACTTCTGACCTCTCAGAATATAATCACTATGTAATTGCAATCACCACGTCCCCAATTACTATCACTATAGACCCACCTATGCTGGATTGAATACATAGAAAATCATCCGAAGCACAAACAGGAAGCGCACAAACAATACCTAGGCAAACGGAAAAGAAAGCAAAAAATGTTAAAAACGAAAACAACTTAAAATGGGTCAAGGGGGCAAGGCAAATCTTTGTGGGAGCAGACAGCCTTATCTTTCTCCCAAGGAGTGGCGGGTGGGTTCTCCCTGTCAACGTGGTGGCTTGTCACCGGGACTCACAGGGGACGCCCACTCAGACGCAGGCCCTTCCTTGTGTCATCTGTGAACACTCCCTGGATCAGAGGAAGTCTCCTGACACAGCCCATATCAAGCAGGAGTAGGGGAGGGGAGGGGTGCACAGTTGAAGAAAAATCTCTCTTACACAGTGGAAGGGTGAGGGCCTTGTCTGAGGTCTCCTGAACTAGCGACAAAACCAGAAATCACCGCATGTGTAGCCTGTAATCTAGCGATTGGCCTGGCGTGTCATGCTGGTATCCAAACTGTGCCTTTGAGTAGGATGTATGTCAGTAAGGCCTTTTGTTTGAATTTCTGTTCTCCTGAGGGGAGTGCGTTTTAACTCTGATCTCTAAAATCACACCTTTATGGCCTTTATTCTGTAATGTATATCACACGCAATACTGTGTCAATGACCTAAGCCAAGCCATCTGCTACTTATGAAAATATTTTTAAAATATTAAGTTCTAGTTAATTCCACACATTTAACATGAATGGCCTCTCCCACACTTCCCTTTATTGTTGTTTTTTAAGAGAAAATTCCGAGTCTTGGAGTCCATAGGTGGTACCAACAGTTACCACATTAATATTTAAAAGGTTGGTAGTTCAAGCCCACCCAGTGGTGCCTCAGAAGAAAGGTCTGGCAATCTACTTCCAAAAAACAAGCTGGGGCAAACCCTGTGGAGCAGAGTTTTTTTCTGACACCCAAGGAATTGCCATGAATCAGCATCAACTTGATGGAAACAGGGTTTTGCTTTAAAATTTTTGTTTTGGTTTCTTTTTAATTAGCAGTGGGAATTGAAAGGAGATGAGTTAATATTTTCCAAATCCCTAAAGAATCTTTCCCCCCTGAACTTCAAAACGACATTCCTCTACCTCAGCAGCCTGTTCTTGGCTCTCTAGCAGTGTTCTCTCTCTCTCTCCTTTCTGGAAGGTGTTCAGTGCTGCAGAGCTTTATGGGACATGACCTTCCTTCTGCAATAGAAGGATCTTGAAAAACGGAGGATGCTCAGTGGTTTTTTAAGCTTGTGAGATTAGCCTAAAAGACATACCAACAGGACCCAGCATTGAGACTCTACACAAGCCCCATTATCTGTCATCTGTTTGGATGTTTTCCAAATATATATATATATATATATATATGTGTGTGTGTGTGTGTGTGTGTATATATGTATGTATGTGTGTATATATAATAGTGGTTGTTTCAGTTTACACCAAAGATTTCATGACTATAGGAAAGGGAGTCTCTGAGTTGTAAATAACTCTTAAAAGTGAGCATTTGTAACCTGTTCACCACCCATGCTTTTCATATCTTCCTTCACAATAAAAAGAAACATTGGTGCACGCAGCTCTGCTTAAGACAGAATTGCTTATGAGGAAATGCTCGCCGAGGCTCAATAAATTGCCTCCCATGCTTCTCTTAAGGGGCTCTGAGGGAACAGTGACTTTGTGCTGGACTCCAGTCAACCGAAAGATCAACAGTTTATATCTACCACTTGTTCCTAGGGGGAAAAATGAGGTTTCCTGTTCCTATAAAGATTTCTAGCCCGGGAAACCCAAGGAATGGTTCTACCCTGTTCTCTGGGGTCACTAGGAGTTCAAGTTGACTCAAAGGCAGTGGTTGACTCCTCTATGCTTGTGTTCACCATGTGAATCTCAGTTTCTCATTTGTAACGTGGGATGCTGAGAGCTGTTTCCATGGACCTGGTAAGGATGACACAAGAGAATGCGCCAAATGCTTTGGGAGCCAAACTTGGCTCATCAATCAGTAAAACCAGATGGCATGGAGTTGGCTCCTCTATGACAATCCCCATGTGTGCCAGGGTCCAACTGTGCTCTATAGGGGTTTTTTGGGGAAGGTAGATTACTAGATCTTTCTTCCCAGGTACCTCTGTTATCCTGCAATGACCACTCCCTGCAATCATTGTAAGTCTTACCCAGCTGAGCCTTGTGGACAGAAATCTCTTACTGTATGATCCTCTCCCTTAATCGTCTTATTTATTTTCAGAGTATGGAGGAAAGTGGAAAATGCTTCATTACTTCGCTCAGCATTTCTTTGCTCCACTGTTGCCAGTAGGCTTTGAAAGCCAGAACGTGTTTTATATCTACGGTGTGTCAGATCTCCACTCGAACTATAGGGTGAAGCTTAAGGTAACTCATTGGCTACATTCCCTTCTAAGACATTTGAGTTATGTCTTTGATTCTTTGCATACTTCTTTCAGGAAAAAGCAAACAGAAAGTAGGTTATGCCAATGATGTTAGGCTCCCTAGTAGAAAATGGGCTGTTCTTAAAGTCAACAAACACCTCTATTTAAATAGTGGTTCTGTCGTTTAGCCAATGCTGAACTCATAATGTGCACATGATTCATCTTTAAGATACCATTCTTTCCTTTCTGAAGGGTTACTGTGGGGAGTGAATAAATTAGATGAAAGAGAATTAGATGAAAGAGAATTACACATCGAAAACCCCAAAGCCAACCCATTGCCATCAAGTCAGTTCTGACGCAGAGAGACCCTCTGTAGTGTCTCTGAGACTGTCTCCCTTTGTGGGAGCAGGTAGCTTCCTCGTCTGCTCGAGACGCAGTTGGCGGGATTGAGCCTCCAACCTTGCCGCTCTTAGTCCAATGCTTAGCCCATAGCTAAGCCATTATCCTTTTTAAGAAAAAAGAAACTAGAAAGTCAAAGAGCTCTTGGTGGGCTTCCTTTCGAAGAACACTAATAAAAAGGACAATGTTTTAAATGTATTGCCTTTTAATTCTGACAGTAACCTGTGCCGCAAACGCTGTAATTCTTCTCATTGTCTATGGGAAGCACTAGAGACTTTGGGAAGTTCAGTTACTTGTTCTGTCGGGTAACCAGTAGGCTTCATGACCTCCGAACCAGTTCTATGATTGCAATTTCCCTCTCTTCTTACTGCCCTTGTTAAAGAATGCCAAACATTTCATTTTTATTCTGTTTCCCTTCCCACCAGGTGAGGGTCCATACGTGGAGTTCCTTGAAGCCGGTGTGTTCGCGTGTGACCGAACCTTTTGCCCTGACATCGGGGGCAGCCACTCTCATCTATAAAGAGCCAGTGTCTTCGTTGCTGGAGCGATGTGGGAATTGCACTCGGCAGAGCTGTGTGGTCACCTTTGACCTTTCAGCTGACAACAAGCGCTTGAGCCCAACCAACTACCACTTCCTGTCCTCCCCCAAAGAGGCCAAGGGGCTGCAGAAGGCACATGTCACAGTAAGCACGCATCACCTCTTGGGCCTCACAGCGCGCACACCTGGGATCATGGCCCTGATGACTTTCCTTCCCACGAACACTAAGCCTGTGTGAGACTCACAATTGTCAGCACATTGGGTTCTGTTGCCCATCACGTTCCCTGGAGGGGATAGCATAGTGACGGGGGGCGGGGGGGGGGGCGTTGGGGAGCTCACTGTCGGATTGTCCCTCTACTGCAGTCCAGAACCCTGCTAAGTAGATGCTCTGTGGCCTCTGCTCTGCGTGTCCCATTAGCCCTGAAATAGGGTCGTCTCCCTTTGACAGGGCAGCAAACCACTTTAGAGAGGTTTAGGAAGGCATATCCTATCCAGCACTCAGGAAGCCTTGGGAGCCCGGTTGAAGCCATCTAATTTTGAGCTCTGAAGTACAGTCTATTAATATTCACTCTACTCTCTTTGATTTATTGCTTCCAAGTAGCTTAATCACCAGATCTCTTTATAATTGCCAAGAACAAAATGGGACGATCAGGACATGTTGTTATAAACATTGTGCAGCTGGAGGATTTGAAATCTGTCTGGTTGATTGAAAACCTCACCCTCCTCCCCTTCCTCCCTGCACAGAGTAATTGAGAATATTTTTCTAGAAGATTTCATTCTCTACTTTCGATGGATTTTTACTGTGGTTGACATCTTTTCTTTATTGAGAAGCCTTAAGAGAAAGGGGGTTTTCCATTTACTCTAAAAATAAGAACACAACCTCTGTCACAAGGTCGATTCTGACATTTTGGGACCCTGCAAGACAGGGTGGAACTGTCCCTGAACATTTCTTGCCATTGTGGTCTCCATCTGTATGGAAGCAGAGAGCCTCATCTTTCCACCGCAGGGTGCGAGGGGTTCCAGGGATGCCACCAGAGTGACTTACTTCACCAAGTCACGTAAAATTGCCTCACCCTGTGGTTTTACTTAAAAGCTAAAATCTCAAGGCCTAATAGTTGAAAGCTTATCTTCTCTGTATGCTAGCAATGAAATATTCACATGGCTTCTACGTGATCCATCCAGCTAGTGATGCTGAACACCTGTGAGGGAGAGAACATCTATTTACTGACCTTCTTTCCAGAAAAGCAACTATGTGATAGGACTTCAAAAAGGTCATTCAAAAATTCCACCATCTTCCATTTTTCCTTCAAAATATTTGTGGTGCGCAGTATATATCAATAAAACGGTGTTGAGTTGCTTCTGATTCCTGGTGACCCTCCTGTTAGGAGAGCAGAAAGCAGAGGCCCATAGGGTTATCATGGGTGTGGTGGCCGGGACGTCTGTGCCACCATGGCATGGGTCCATCTTCCAACTGCTGTGTGTTCTAAAGCACCTACTATTGGTACCACCTAAGGGCCCATACACAAGCCCTGGTTGGGTGTGTACATGCACACACATAACACATTTGCAGTCTGTTGTCTGAGGATCTTGAAAAAGACATGTTTTCTCTTTTGCCATCTAGGTCTTCCTTACCTTTAGATGAGGGAACAGGAGAGGAGTGGGGCTCTGTTCTCTGTTCTGTGCCATCTGAATTCCAGTGACACTTGTCCTTCTCAAAGGAGGCGGTGGTAATCATAGCAATAATAGTCTTGTTGGTGTTGTTTTTCTGTGCCTGTGCATTGGTTCAGACTCATAGTGACCCAAGAAGGTAACACTGCTGGATCATGGCAAGAGGCCCTTCTTCAGATCTGGTCCCTCTGCATAGCATGTCCCAAGTACACTTGTGGAAGTTTTACCATCTTCACTTCAAGAAACATTCTGCTGTCCTTCTTCTAAGAAATATTTTTTTTCTTTTTGTCTGGCAGTCTATCTATAGTGTATTCAATATTTTTATATTTACTGACTATGCTAAGGAGAGAAAAGTTTCAATAAATTCAGATGTTATGAGTTTCTCTTCCATCTTCAGCTGACACATGCATATGAGGCAATTTAAAATACTAGAGCTTGGGTGAGATCGTTACTTTTGAACACTTCCAAGAAGTCATTTGCTGTATGTTTACATATGTTGTCTGAGTTCGTGACTTCTACTTTCGTGAACATTGACTATGGATCCAAATTAGTGACATTATTGGTGACTTGAATCTTCTCTCGATGTTGTTTAGTGGTCTAATTGTTGAGGTTTTTGTTTTCTTTATATTGAAGTGCCATGTACACCGACGCTGTACTCTTTGACTTTTATCAATAGGTGCTTCAAGTTCCCGTGGCTTTCAGCAAAGAAGCTTGTGTCATCTGCATATCATAAGTTGTTACTGAGCCTTCCTCTATTCTGGACACTGTTCTCCATACAGTCCAGCTTCTAGGGTTGTTTGTTCAGCTACAGATTGAACAGTCTAGTGGGAGGATCCAAACTTGATGCAAACTTTTCCTGATTCTAAACCATGATATATCAACTTTATCTCTTCCAACAACTGCCTCTGAAACCGTTTATAGATTCCACACAAGCAAATGGAAGTATTCAAGAGTTTCCATACTTGGCAATGTTATACGTAATTTATGATGACCCACTCAGTGGAATGCATTTGAGTGATTGTTAAAATGAAAGTAAACATTTTTCTAGTATTCTCTGTTTTCAGCCAAGATCATTCTGACACTAGCAATGATATCTCTGATTTCACATCTTCTTTGGAACCTGGCTTGCATTTCTGGTATTTGCCTGTTGGTGCTCAGCTGCAGCCATTTTTAAGTTATCATCGGCAAAATTATACTTGCATCCGACATTAATAGTGTTTAAAAGTTCTATAATTTTTAGATCACATTTATTCGAAATGAGCACAAATATGAATTTCTTCCAATTGATGACATTTTCCCAAAGAGCTGTCTTCCAAATTTCTTGGCCTCAATGAGTGAGCATCTTAGCACTGCATCCATTTGTTGCAACACCTCAACTGGTAGTCTTCCAATCCAAAGCCTTGTTGTTGCCAGGGATCCTGGTTTCCTTGGTGGTTAGATGCTCAGCTGTAACAGAAAGGTTAGCAGTTTGAACTTGCCAGAGATGCTGCGTAGCAGAAAGATATTGCAGGCTATTTCTCATATGATTTCAATCTTGGAAACCCAATGGGCAACTCCACTCAGATGTATAGGGTCATTATTACGTGGAATTGACTGGACAACAATGTTTGTTTTTGGTTTTTGTCAATGCCTTCATTGCAGCTTAGAATTCTTTCATAACTACTACTTCTTGGTTTTCCTGAAACGGTTAAAAGTTGACCAATCTTGGGACTCACAGTAACTGTATTCCTTCCATCTTCTTGGACTATGTTCTGTGTCATTCAGTATTTCAATTTAAGGTTTGGATTTTTTTCTTTTCAATTGTTTCATCTGGACAAATGCTGCACATGTTCTTTTCTTTTGGTTTTCTAATTCCATTGCTTTGCAAATCTTATTATAATACTTCGTCTACGGGGCTGAGCCCCGGTGGTGTAAGTGGTTGAGTGCGGGACTGTGGCCCGCGGGCTTGGCAGTTCAAATCTAGTGGTGGCTCTCAGGAGCAGCACTGGGTAGCTCCCACAACCATCAAAGGGCAGTGATGCCCCCCCCCCCAATAATAATAATTCATCTACTTGAACAGTCCTTGGAACTCTTTTGCTCCATTCTTTTACTTTCTTCCTTTCACGTTAACTACTCTATGTTGAAGAATGAATTTAATCATGTCTTTGGACATCCATTTTGATCTCTTGGTCCTGTCTTTTAAATGATTTTTTCCTTTCTGCATATATGATGTTCTTGATGTCATCTACCAACTGGTCTGGACTTCTGTGTGTCAAGTCTATATGTGAGATGCTTTCCGAAAGCATGTGGGATATACACAAGGCTATATTTTGGCTCCTGTGACTTGTTTTAATTCTCACCAGTTTCAATGTGAATTTGCATTTGAACAGTTGATGGTCTGTTCTACAATTGGCCTGTGGTCTCGCTGGAACTGATTATCTTGATCATCTGTCCTCTCTACCCACAGATGTAGTCAATTCCCTTCCAGTGACTTCAATCCCAAGGTCCATCTATAAACCCCAAATCAAACTTGCAGCCCTCGAGTTCATGCAGACTCAGAGTGACCCTACGGCACTACCCTGTGGGTTTTTGAGACTGCTGTCACTTTTTACAGGAGTAGAAAGTCACTGTGAACAGCAAGGTATGTGGGACAGGAATTTGTGTGTTGCTCTTGGTGTCTCGCTTCAAATCTGGCCTATGTTACGCTACTTAATATATCTTATTAAGTCTCTTTTGATTTTTTCCGAAGTAGTTTTTTTTTGATAACTCAGAAACCTAACTCATAATCATAAGAGCGTGAAAGGGCTACAGAGTTATGTCTAACAAACAGTGACCTTTGCATTTGGTCAAGTCACCCAGAAGGCGATGTCTACAGGCGATGTCTACAGGCTAGCAGGCACATACAATGAATAGCCATACTGTAGGTCAAGTGAATCGCCTTAAATACTAGGTGACACTCAACTCACTGCTCGCACTGCAGCTGACCCAGGACCAACCCTTTGATAGAGCGATGCCTCCTCGCTCTGGGCACTTGAAAATTTGCTAATTGAGTGGAATGGAGCTTGCATGACTTAAACACCCTTTCTATTTTTTGTTGTTGTTGTTGAAATGATGTGGAATTGGCACAAGTTGAACGTGCTAAAAATGTGGCTCGATGATGTTAGAAGCTAATAGGCAAGACAGACCACTGCCGATAGAGCTTGTAGAAAAACCTGGCCGGCAGCTTTCTAGATTGCCAGAGCGTTGCAGAACTCTAGAATGTAAGCTCTGGGGTTCGGATCTGCTGCCAGGTCCCCTGATATCCTTAGAAAGTCCCTTAAGCTACGCAGACATGCTGCACCAGTGTTCTTCTCTTGAAGAATCGGGAAGAAAACCTTCATGAGAAATGACGCTTCCTGCTGTGTAGGAAGTGTTCCCCTTAATAATTGGAGACTACAACTTTCTTTGGTTAGAGAGGACAATCTGGTCATTTTCCACAGCCTTAAATAATCTTCCCTGTGATATTAAGGGTCTGAAACAGTGCACAGAGTGCAGGGAACATATGACCTGTGCAGTTACAGGACTGACATTGTACCAAACGTACTCCGTATTAGGCCTCCAGAAATGTTCTGTTGAAAACCAAGTGCCACGCCTGCTGCCATGGAGTCTCCTCCAGCTCAGAGTGGCCCCAGCTGTTGCTCTGTAGAACGTCTCTCTAGGATTTTCAGGGCTATGATTTTAGGAAAGCAGGTTGACAGGCTTTTTTTGGACAGTGCTTCTGGGTAGGTTCAAACAGCCAATCTTTGGATCAGTAGTGGAACCCTTGACCAGATCTATAAGACCTACCTCTCTTCAACTCTCACGATCGAGAGGATAGACTAGAACTGCCCCTTTGGGTTTGGGAGGCTGTACATCGCTATGTATTCAGAAAGCCTCATCGTCTGCACTCAGAGGAGATGTGGTTTCAAACTGCTGATCTTGTGGTTAGCAGCCCACTGTGTAACCTGCCACACCACCAGGACTCCTTGTATACCACCCAGGGACTTCGACATTGCTCTAAAGCTTCAGTAAGTAAGGTGGTGTTATTGATCCTAGTAAAAAAGACTCAACTCTAGATATAGCCTCCTAGCACTATGGTCATTTAACTTAGAGCATAGAACCCAGATGTCACTGTGCTCCATTAAGAAGACCGTCCTATGAACCTGTTTTCCAAGGTACCATAGGGAGGTTTGACCCTCCACTCTTTGGTAAGGCGTGACCTGCTTAACCATTGTCCCACCCCAGGGTGCCTAAATGTCCTGATGGTAAGTCTCAAAAGGAATGGCTCATCTATCTTCCTTCAATTTGTTTTCATTTTTCTTTCAGGCCCTCATCTCTCAGCAAGGTGATACATTTGTTTTTCAACTGGAAACCTCCGCTGTTGCTCTCTTTGTTTGGTTGGACGTGGGGAGCATCCCTGGGAGATTTAGTGACAATGGTTTCCTCATGACCAGAAAGACACGGACGATCGCATTTTACCCCTGGAAACCCACCAACAAGAGTGAATTGGAAACATCTCTTCGTGTGACTTCCTTGACTGATATTTACTGAGGGAACACAGATGGTTTTTTTCAGTGGACTCTGCACCCAGTGTTGGGGGGGGGGGGGGAAGGGAGGGAGTATTTCTAAAGCCCTGGCAGGAGATGAAGGCAACCAGAGAGAACTTGGAGAAGCAGAGACATGGGTTTGAGTGAGTCATCACTTATGGTGAATTCACACACCGAATACTTTCAGGGCAAACCATTGACTCCTGTGATGTCCGCAAACAAAGTTTGCATTTCAACCTAAGAGCAGTTGGTTTGTGGAAGGCTGAGGGCCACAATTGGAATTCAAATTCCATTTTGAGCCTACTTCCTCAATGGTCCTGACTACTGGACCACTCATACTTCTCAGACAAATCCCAGAAAGACCAAGAAGAGGCAACTTCATTTAGAAAGAGTAGATTCTAACTAGTTGACAGAAGGGCTTACACAAAGAACTATTGGCATCTGTCTGAGCATTTCCTCTCAGAACAAAGAAGACATTTAGATAAAAAACAATTACCACTCTTTTTTTTTGATGATGAGAACAATGAAGATTTCTTGACTATGGTTACTGAAGATTTGTACCAATCATTATTCAAAGAACAATCCTTGTGATTCAGGAGTTTCCTTTAGCAAATCTCGTGGAAGGTGGCTCTTTAATTGACGTGGAAGTTTTGTATGGACTGTTGATTTTGTAATGACTGTTCTTCTGTCTTGGCGGGACAGTGTTCTGATTACATGATCTGTCCTTTCCCACTTTTGTTTGGCCCTTGCTACCTATGCCGAATAAAATTCCTTTCATCATTCCTGTAACTTTGTGGGGATTTCCCCTGTAGAACAGACTGCACGTTGGCATCTTTTATTTTAAGGATCATTTTACATATTTGTGCATATGTTGTCAACATTTTCTAAATATTTATATTCTATTTGAGCTCTTGGTATCAGCTCCTCTTTTTTTGGGGGAGGGCATCACTGCCCTCTGGTGGCAATGGGAGGCCTAGCCTTGTTCCTGAGCTGCTGCTACATTTGAACCACTATGCCAGTGGGCCGCAGTCCCACACTCAACCACTACGCCACCGGGGCTCAGCCCTCAGCTCGTCTTTTTACCAGCCCTCATGATCCCTTAAAAAAGTATAAGTTAATATTAATTTCATAACTTAAATCAACCTCTGTATCCCTTCCCCCATGATTTCTTCCCCGCTCCTCTCCTCACATTCCCCCTACCCTCTGGTATTGTTACTCCCATTTTTGTTCCTGACAGTTCATCTGACCTGGATTCCGTGTGTTCTGAGCTCTATCCTGTGCCCTTGTACATGCCCTGAACCTTGGCATTCTTAACCCAGGCCCAGAGCTGTGTTTTCAGCCCTTCGCCTATAGTGCATCAATATCCTGTGAACCAGTTACAACCAGTGGCTTCTTTCTATCCAGAAAAGGAAGCTCCCCCTCAGCCCCCGCTTGTGGAGTCTCAGGAAATGCTGCCAGTGCCATCTCTGTGGGCTCACTTGTAGGGAGTTTAACAGTTCTGTAGGCTTCTCCTAGCCAGCCTTGAGAAATAATGAATAATCCACATGAAGCTGCCTTGTTATCATTTCCAGAAGAAATTGCATCTCACAGGGAATCACAGAGAGAGAAAGGTGGGTGAATGTCATCAGAGGACAGTTTCTGGGGTTGGCTGTTGCCATTTCATTACTTTGGGTAGGAGGATTATTTTCTCAGGGCTGTGGTTTTTAATAAAATATTGTTTGAACAATCATAATTTTTTAAAAGGCTGGCTGAGTGACTCTTGGAAAAGCAAGGTCACATGGAAACAGATGCTCCGGTGGAGTTGCCATCAGCTCGGATTGACTCGGTGTCCGTGAGTTGGGTGCTTGGTTGATAGGAGCTTGAACGCTCCATGGGTGCCCTGTCATCGCTCTGCACCCAGGATGGTGTGTGGGTCACATTTTGCTAAATCCAACACCTTTTCCCATTCAAAGGCTGTGAGTTGGTTTTGGTTGTGTCCAGAGAGGGTCGGCGAACCCACCTTAGGGGCGAAAAGGGGAAAATGACTACTTGAGATGCAAAAGCGGCAAAAGGAGTTTATTAACTAACTCGAGTTTGGGCTTGTTACACTTTGCCGGACAAGAACGACTGAGTGACTTGTGAATTAAAGAGCAAGTTCATTAAAGAGAAAGAGAAAAACAAAGTAAGAAAAAGAAGAAAGACCTGCACAGTTTGAGAGAGAGAGACCATCTCTCAATCTCAGGGGGCCCAGAGAGAGGCAGGAGGAGGCCCCGACAGTTTACAGGCTCAGGTTTTTATTGGGCTGAATAAACAAACTTATCTCCGCAGCTATGCAAGCAAACAGCAGTTACAGAAGCAGAATTCCGCAATTAGCCGTAGCACCAAGGCTATCCCGGGAACACAGCGTATGGGGCTGTTTGACACTTTACAGATTAAGGTTGAGGCACTCAAGGACAGGCAGTTACTGGAATTCAGAAACATCCTAGTTCTAAAATGGTTCTTGTGAGGCTAATAATTTAGCCATCTCCAACATTCCCCCCTGTTGTTTCTTTTTTTACACTTGAGAATCCTCGAAAGGGAGTTGCTTATATGATATATTTAAAACTAACGGTTTAACGGAATGCACTCGGTCTTGCACAAACTGCACTAGCTCATTTAAAACTATTGGCTCACAAGTCAGGCTTAAGAGAAGAGGGCCCGCTAAGCTAGAAAGGAAGGTAGTAAGCCAGGAGACTAATCAAACATCTACTGGAACCAATTATCCTGATTTCTAAGTTCTTCCCATTCAGTCAGTTTTTTTCTTACCAGGGTTAGGCCATTCCTGACCACTTCTGAATGATTAGCATAAAAACAACAGGTTTCTCCCAAGGCCATGCAAAGATCTCCCTGTTTAGGAAATAATAAGGCCAATCCCTGCCTGGTTTGCAGGACTACTTTAGCTAAGGAATTAAGGGATTAATTAGCTCTAGGTAGCTAACAGAGTTGTTTAAATTCTGTAAATTAACATCGACTGCTGGCTTAAGCTCTTATAATTTTTATTTCCTGTACTAATGCAGTGGTCCCTACTGATGCTAATTCGATTATTCCTAGTCCTATCAACAAGGGAACTAAAATTGGAGAATTTTTTTTTTCCTTTTGTAGGTGTTGAAGTGCTGCCACCCACCTTTCCCTGAATATAAGCACACGTGGGGCAAAATATGGACTAACACTCAAAAGCCAGTAGTATCAGAAGCTAAAAAGGTTATCAGAAAAATATATGGTGGGGGGGGGGTATTCCAGTAGAGACATTTACACAATATTGCCTATAGCAGTGACCCTGTGAATTCATTTAGTGACAATGCCCCAGCCCTTGCAATACTTTCTTCAGGTTTTCCCCACCTGCACACACTTGTAGCCACTAAGGAAGTAAACTTGAAAACAGCAGTTAGCGTTTTAACCACTGACATTCCGGCTTTTAGTATGTAGCTTAATTTTCCATGTTTTTCCTAAGTTCCACTTTTTAGAGCCTGGATTTAGTATTTTTTATATTGTGGGATTACAGCCACTAACAGTGCAAGGTTTGGGTTTGTTTGTTTTTTTTGAGTGACAGTTGATAAGTTGGAAGTTTTTGCCCGTCAGATCCGAGAAGTGCTTTATGGGCTTCTCTTCGGATCCTTTCCCGTTCTTTTGCAGTAAACAGAACCTGTAAAAGCTGTTGGTAGTCATCCCAGGTGGGCTGGTGAGTGTGGAACATTATACACAGATTATTCATTTAATGACCTTCACATGTGTGATACTATAATCTTTCTTACTATGAACACATGCCCTTTTTCCTTCAAACAACTTCGTTCACAGTCTGGCACAGCCAGCCATTCTTGCTCTGCCCTGACTCTCACCTTCTGCGACTAACTCTGACTTCCTAGACTTAAGCATTCACTGAAGTGAAAATTGTATTACCTGGTAGCAAAGGGTTAAAGATTCTGTTGGGAATCATTAGTGCTGCATTGCATCAAGGTTACTACAGAGACAGGTGGAGGAACAGTTTGTCTTAAAGGGAAAATACCAACCAAGGTTTCCGCGGGTGCTCTCGCCCACCCACCTGCACTATGTAAACCTTCCTGATCCGCATATGGGGCGGACTAAAAGGGGTTTTATCCACTGCCTTGGGTGTCCTGCCTGCTGCTGGCCGTTCGGAGGGCGTGGCTGTGCTGATTGAGCAGCTGCCCGGGGAGCCTAGGTTGACGGTCTCCAACAGTTTTGACTTGTTGACTTAGCAGCAAAGTGGGGTTCCCTTTTCTTTCCCTTGAGTTTCAGTCATCCTACTTATAATGGTCAATTACAAATTGCTGTAAAACATCTTTTACTACACATTATGCCATTTATAAAGTTTCACAGATAATAAAACCCAAGGCAAACTCACTGCCGTCAAGCCAACTCAAGACAGGGTAGAACTGTCCCTGCAAGCTTCTGAGACTCACGCTTAACAGGAGTAGAAAACCTCGTATTTCTCTTGCGGAGCCGCTGGTGCTTTCAAAGCACGTGGGGAAAAGGTTGATTGAGTTCAGATTAGGCTAAAGGTTTTGTGCTGGAGGGACAAGAGACTTACATGCAAGCATACGTGATAGGGATCGTTTGAATAAGTCTTAAAGCAGGACAAAGAGAATGACTCCAGGTCGGGAAACCCTCAGTTGACCCAGAAAAGAGGCTGAGAGAATTTGCCAAGTGACAGAGGCTGCACAGTATTGAGGAACCACACAGCTTTCCTCTCGCTCTTTGGTGCTTCCTTCCCTCCCACTCTCATGACCTCAATTCCATCTTACGAATCAGAGTAGACCAGAACAAGCACACTGCTCCAGACAAAATTCCGAAACACAGGGAATCCAGGATAGATAAATCCCTAAGAGTCAACAAGGAGAGTAGAGATAGCAGGAGGACTAGGGGAGGAGAGGGGGAGAAAGGGTCAATCTAATTCCCTCCTAGGGAGATGAATAATGGAAAACTGGATGAAGGACAACAGAGGACAATGTGAGATATGGAAAAAATAATCTATACTTTATCAAGGGTTCATGAGGAAGGGTAGGGAGAGGGAGGGGGAAGAAATGAAGAGCTGATATCAGGGGCTCGAGTGGGAAGAGAATGCTTAGACAATGATGGTGGCAGCCTATGTGCAAATGTGCTTGACACACGGCATGAATGTATGGATTGTGGTAAGAGATGTAAGAGACCCCAATAAACGTAAGAAAAGAATTAAAAAGGAAAAAGAAATGCTGACTGAAAGCCAGGATGTGCATCATATACAGCAGAGAACAAGAATACTTATCACAAGAATATGATTGTGGTGGCGTATCAATTCCTTACTGTCACAGGTGGGATTACAGATGTGGGGAAAGGACCATGATTCATTTTAGGGTTTCAGACACCTTGAAATTGTGGTCAAACTGTGACTTATGATCATGAGACCCTGCATCATAGCTACAAGGTGATGTTAGACCTCCCCCAGGCCCCCACTTACATCAGATTGTTTACTTTCAGTTAAGGCCACAGCAAGTTACCAAGGTCTTTGTGTGAACATCTTTCTGAATATTAGTCAATTTACTTTCACCTACACTCTTCCTGAGGCCAAACTCTCCTTCCTTGAGCTTGCCCCAGACTTATCTAAAGCATAGTCACCTTGCAAGTTTAATGGTCATCATGCCTTGGGGAAGTCACACAGGAAAACAAAACTCATGTGGCATTTGAACTTTTGCTAAAACTCCAAATGGAGTTAAAGTTCCAGCGATAGACTGCAGCTTTTCCTAAACCAAGCATTTAAGCTCTCAGGCAGTATATAGGATTTCTTCTAGAACTCTAGGGTTGTTTTTGTTCTTGCTACACTTTTGTAATCTTCAAGTTATATCAAAATTTAAAAGCAAGACAAAATGCATCAGCAATTTTGTCTCCATCTGTGACTTCTCCAGCTATCCTCTAAACATTTTCTGTGCACCTATATTGTTCGGAGCGTATGTTTCTGCTGATCTTGAACTCAGTCATTCTATTTGTACAACTGGGAGAGCTTAGAGAAGCTAGACAAAGTACCCAGGGGACTTCCTCTGGGAAGAATAGCTTGTAATTCATCAAGGCATGGATCAGGAAACTTGAGGCTTGTTAGATGATGGTCCTAGTTTTGAAATTGAGAATAGTTGCAAGGTAATGTTTCAGTGACTCTAAAACTAGCAGAAATACAGACCAATAAGCCTTCAATTTTGAAGGATTTTTGTCGGTCTATGCTCTTTTAACATAAACACATTTCTTTCAAAAAGCCTTATGAAGGGGCTTGGACTTAGAAGATCCTTGCTGAATAAATACTATACCATTTCCTTGTAACTTTTGAAAATCTTTTTTTTTTTTTAATTTTATTGGGGGCTCTTACAGCTACTACAACATTCAGTACATCATTTGTATCAAGCACATTTGCACACATATTTCCACATACATTTCCCAATATTTTCCACCTGAGCCTTTGATACAAGCCCCTTTTAAAAAAAACCCTCCCCTTTCCCTCCCCCCCCTTTTTAAAAAAATTGATCATTTT
>PVJH01034729.1:0-20340 GCA_004026705.1 Nesogale talazaci
GCTCGGTGGGCCAGGATGCGCGTCATTCTCTCTTCCTCCCCTTTCATTTGTTCTCATGTGCTCTGGTCAGGTTTATCTTACTCCCCAAGCTTCAGCTTCAGTGCTGGCCTCCAAGGCAACTTCCTCTGGTAGAGAGGTGGCTGCCCCTATAGTTGGGGTTGGGGTTGTGTTCTCAGGTCCCTCCACTGGTTCTCCACTCCATGCTGTCGTGCTGCACTCACATGCTGGGTCTCCAGGTTTAAATCTGGTCCCTCTTTCCCTGTGGAGATATAAACAATACGCTCCCCTTTGATGGCTTAGTGCCCCCTTCCCTTTCTACACATCTCCATCTGCCTCCCCTCCCCCCTTGATGGCTACCATATGTAGCCTTAGATTTGATCTGGCCCCTACCATATTACCTGGGCCTTCTCCCAGGATTTTCTGTATAGAGTAGTTTTTCCCGATGCCCCTTTCCAATTTTAAAATTATTAATATGCTTACCTCAGCGGATTCATATTGTACATGTCCTTTTGCGCTTGGCTAACTTCACTTAGCATAATTTCCTCCAGTTCTTCCCATGCGGTGACATGCTTCATACATTCATCACTGCTTTTCAGCGATGCATAGTACTCCATTGTATGTATGTACCACAGCTTTTTAATCCATTCATCAGTTGATGGGAATATGGACTGCTTCCAACTCCTTGCAGTTGTGAACTGTGCTGCGATGAACCACAAAATAGATTTTTGCAAGATGAATGATGTCTTCATCACAAAAACATTTTTCAAAAACAAAAACACCTAAATTTCTCCAGATGCAAAACATAGAAATCAAATTGACTATATCTTTGGGGGAAAACTAAGTAGAAAGTTACTATCAGCAGCTAAAAAAAGACAGGAGCTAATTGTGGAACAGACCATCAAATGCTCCTATGTAAGTACAAGTCGAAGCTGAAGAAAAAAAATTGGGGCTGAGCCCCAGTGGCATACGTGGTTGAGTATAGGACTGCAGCCCACAGTCCACAGTCTTAGCAGTTCAAATCCAGCAGCTGCTCTCCAGAAGCAAGGCTGGATAGCTCTCACGACCAAAAGAGGGCAGTGATGCCCCCCCCCCCGAGAAAAAGAAAAAAAAAACAAACAAAAATTTTTTAAATAATTTTATTGAGGGCTCCTACAACTTTTATTACAATCCACGCATCCACTCATTGTGTCAAGCACATTTATACATTTGTTGTCTTCATCATTCTCAAAGCATTTGCTGTCTACTTAAGTCCTTGATATCAGATCCTTATTTTTTAACGCTCCCTCCCTGTTCCCTCTTCCCTCAAGAACCCTTGATAATTTATAAATTATTATTATTTTGTCATATCTTATACTGTCCAATGTTTCCCTTCACCCACTTTTCTGTTGTCCATCCTCCAGAGAGGGGGCTATATGCAGATCCATGTAATCGGGTCCCCCTTTCTGCCTACCTCCCTCTACCCTGCTGGTATCACCTCTCAGCACCAGTCCTGCAGGGATCATCTGTTCTACATTTTCTGTGTTTCCATTTCCTATCTGTACATACTCTGGTCTAGCTAGATTTTTAAGGTAGAACTAGGATCAAGAGAGTGGTGGGGTGGAGAAGTGGGAGGAGGTGGAGGCAGAAGCATATAGGAATTAGAGGAAAGTTGTTTGTTTCATCATTGCCACACTGCACCCTGACTGAATTGTCTCCTCCCCATGACCCTTACATAAGGGAGTGTCCAGCTGCCTAAAATGGGTCTTGTTGGGTCCCCAATCTGTACTCCCCCGCATTCACAATGATTTGATTTGATTTTTTTATTCTTTGATGCCTGATAACCTGACCCCATTGATTCCTTGTGAGCACACAGACTGGTGTGCTTTTTCCAAGTGTGCTTTGTTGCTTCTGACCTAGATGACCATTTGTTTACTTAAAAGCCTTTAAGACCCCAGGTGCTATATCTTTTGATAACCAGGCATCATCAGCTTTCTTCACCACTTTTGCTTATGCACCCATTTGTCTTCAGCAAACAGGAAGGTGAGAAACTCCTGATAGCTCTAAGATGTTTACAATGTCACTGGATCCAAAGACTTTCTACCATTGGCCTTTGATCATCCTGCATTCGGCATCATTGAATGTGTTTTGTGACTCTTAAGAAGTCTTTATAAACTGATACTGGACATATGAGATAATATTGGACTTATGCACTAGTTCTGGACTGGGCTGGAATGTTTTCTCAATGTTCAATTGCTCTTGTAAATAAACCTCTTCCTGATAAATATATGCATACTTATAAATTTGTAAAAAAAAAATTTGTTTCTCTAGATTACCTAGACTAACACATTATGGTAACTTGGGAGTGGGGTACTAGAGGAACAAATCATAAAGATGGAGAATAGATGTTTGCTTGACTTCTCCCTCATGATAGTGTTTTTTCCTATGGATAACCAGAAGACAGATCTATCCATGCAGTTTACTGGGATGTTTTCTAGAAAGAAGATGGAAAGTTAAAGACTTGATTTTTTTTTAGTTGTAGCCTTTGGTTATTCCTGTGTGAAATCATAAAAACGGATGTTGTTAATGTACATTTTGAGCTCAGGGCTAGAAATTGTCATTTGAATTTCTCAGAAACCATGCTGCTTAAGGAAAATGGCTGACAGAAGGTCAAAATGGCTGGCAGAAAGCATTGGTCTGTTTTGATGCCTTCAGAGACCTAACCTTATATTTTTGGAACCATAGAATAGTTTAGATAAGGATTTAGATAAGCTAAATAAGGGTTGAACTTGACTGTTTTTAAGAATTGAGTTTACTATCTGATTCTACTTTGATTCCACTGATGTCTTCTGCTTATTGTTATTGACATGATGGTTGAAAGAAATTATTTAGGGAAGTATTATGTTAGTTCGGGTAGACTAGAGAAACAAATTCATAGACTTGTATAAGAAAGAGGTTTATATACAAGAGCAACTGTACATTAGAAAACATCCCTATCCAGTTTAGTCCAAGGTCATACGTCCAATATTAGCCCATCTGTCCAAGAGCCATCTACAAAGTCCTCTCCAGACTCACAAAACATATTCAAAGATGCTGAATGCAGGAAGATCACAGGCCAGTGGGTGCAAAGTCAGTGGTGGTAGAAGCATCTCAGCACTGGCAGGCGTCTCTCTCTGGCTTCTCTGGCTTCAGAGGTCTGGTTGCATCCATGTGTCTTGTCTGGCTCGGGACACTAGGATAGTTTCATGTGTCTTCTCCTCAGAGATGTCTCACAGGAAGTGAGCCCTGTCAGTTGAGAGTCTCCAAGGGAGTGAACCGAGAGACAGTGTCTCCACTTTCAAGAAGGAATCACTACATTTCCCAGAATTCTCAGGAGAAGGCCACGTCCACACAGAGAGGTCTCACTGGCTATCTCCAGATTGACAGGTTAGACTCCACCCTTATACTCTTCATCCTCAAATTGACACCAGATGAGATGACTACCACAAGTATGAAAATAGAGAGCTTGTAAGCCCACATGCCTCAATGTGTTTAGGACATAAAAAAAGGCTCTGAAAAGATAAGCCCCATTGCATTCCTAGAGATCTGCCTAAAGGCAAGATTTACAGATTAAAGGGAAAAAGTAATTCTTTGAATTTGAAATCTAGTGGATTTTGTCAAAAGCTGGAAAAATCTGTAACCATGAAGAAAACTCCTCTCTGCGACAGAACATTAAAGGGAGCCTGTGGGCAGCCTGAAAGCCTTACCAAGGTGACCACCTGGATCTACTTGTTGAATGGAAGTGGGAGAAATGCAGCAATAGACAGTTGAGTTTGGCCACTGACATACAGACTAACTAATGCCTGATACCTGATTCCTTCAACACTGCATGATCACACAGGATTCTGTGCTTCTTCCATGTGGGCTTTGTTGCTTCTGAGCTAGGTGGCCGCCTTTTTGTCCTCAGCCTTTAAGACTCCAGACACTATTTTTTTTTTTTTTTTTTAGGCATCACTGCCCTCAGGTGGTGGGAGTAGGAGGCCTTTGCTCCTGGGAGCCAGAATTGAACCTCCATCCCAGTGGGCCGCAGTCCCACACACCACCACTACACCACCGGTGCTCAGCCCCATATATTTTTTGATAGCCAGGCACCATCCGCTTTCTTCACCACATTTCTTTATGCACACGTTTGTCTTCAGTGATCATATCAAGAAGGTGAGCATCATGGAATGCCAGTTTAATAGAACAAAGTGTTCTTGCATTGAGGAAGCACTTGAGTGGAGGCCCAATGTACATCTGCTACCTTAATACTAAACTTATAAATATATGCATATAGATCTATCTCCCTATCATCATATAAAATATATTTGCACACACATGTACATGCCGTATTAAGACCTCTATAAATGCCCTTTGCCTCCTAGTTCTTTTCTAGATTTCCTTTTACTTTTCTCTTGTCCCACTATCAAGCTCAGGCTCCATTTGGGTTTCAGTAATTCCTCTCGGTTACATTACCCTTGATTAAACCCTACCAGACCTCCTACCCCCTCCTCACCACTGATTTTGGATCATTTGTTCTCTTGTCCTTGGGTTTGTTAATATCACCGAAGAAAAATTTTAAAGCCCATAGTTGCCAAAATATAACCTGGAGTCTATCCCAGCTAAGTTTTAAGGGTGTTTCAAGAAGATATTTGATTCATTCAATACTAATAAAGAGGGCCTGATGAGCTGTGGGATGTCATTAAGAACATTATACAT
The DNA here is from genome assembly GCA_004026705.1 of Nesogale talazaci. NCBI lineage: Eukaryota > Metazoa > Chordata > Mammalia > Afrosoricida > Tenrecidae > Nesogale > Nesogale talazaci. The sequence continues at coordinate 4,714 of PVJH01034729.1, forward strand.
GGACAAATAAAAAATTCCTTAAAAAGACAAGAAAAGGCCCCACTCTCTCTAGCGCTCCCAGCGCCAGATGCTCTCATAACCCTCTCCTCCATGTAATCCCTCCCCTCATTCGATCTCTCTCTCCATGTGGACACTAAGTGGGGCTGAAGTGAGCATGTTACCATGAAATGTGTCTGACTCTTGTTATTTCTTTCTCTCTCATGCTCTCCATAACTTTATTACTATAAATGATAATTACTGCTGTACAGCAACAACAACAAAAGACAAGAAAAAAAAGACTAGTGTGAATGTCAGAAGAGACTCTGAAACTTATTCTTGATCATAGTGTAGCCAGGCACATAGCAAAAATTGTGAAGCAAAAGAGTTGAACAGAATATTTCAAAGGGTAACCTAAGAAAACCAACCAAAAGGGCAGAACAAACTCAGCATATCTTAAGCAAATAAGGAAACAAAAAGAAAGTAAAAAAAATCCATTCTCAAGTTGCAATATTGAATGCTTCAGGAAGCATCAGAAGAAGAATCACTATACTATATTTAATGATTCAACCTTCCACCATTTCAAGGGGTAGAATATGACCAAGAACCCATGGTACTAAAGGATGAAAATTCAAGAACTGAACTGAACCATTAGCCAAGAACAAATCTCCAGGAATAGATAGAATATCAATCAAAATGTTTCAACTCGCTGATGAAGCACTGAAAGTACTCACTCATCTATGCCAGGAAATCTGGAAAATAGCTACTTGACCAACTGACTAGAAGAAACTATATTTATGCCCATTATAAAGAAAGGTGACCCAACAGAATGCTCAAATTATAGAACAATGTCAGTAATATCACATGCAAGTAAAATTTTATAACTGCCACAGGGTCAGGGTGGATGCAGAAGAGGACATGAAACTAAGGATATCATTGTTGGCATGAGATGGATCTTGGTTGAAAATCAAGAATACCAAGAAGCAGAGAATACCAGAATGATATTTACTTGTGTTTTATTGACTATGCCAAGGCTCACACTGTGAGCATTATAGCAAACTGTGAACATCCTTGAGAAGCATAGGAATCCTTGAACATTACAGTTTGCTCATTCCAAACCTATACATGGATCAAGAGGCAGTAACGAGAACAGAATAAGAGAATACTGTATAACGTGAAATCAATAAAAGTGTACCAGAGTTGCATCTTCTCACCATAGTTATTATCTGTATGAAAAGCAAATCAACAGAGCTGTATCATATGAACAATAATGCAGCATCAGGATTAGAGGGAGCCTTGCCCAAAATATACAGATGACACAACCTTGCTTGCTGAAATTGAAGCATTTGTTGATGAACATCAAGGATTGTAACTCAATGTAAAGAAGACCAAAATCCTTACAACTGAACCAATAGGTAACATCCTGATAGATGAGAAGAGTAACATTATTGAGGATTTTGTCTTGTTTGAATCAACAATCAGTGCTCAAGGAAACAGAAGTCAAGAAATAAGACCATGCATTGTAGGGGTAAATCTTCCTGTTTTTGAAAAATGAGGATGCTACTTTGAGGACTAAAGTGCACCCTACCCAAGTCGTGATATTTTCAATTGCCTCGTATGCATGTAAAAGTTGGGCATGAGGATGCAGGAACAATGAGGATGGAGAAAGAATTTATGCATTTGAATTATAGTGCCGGCAAATAACGTTGAAGTACCATGGACTGCCAAAACCAAATAAATCGATCTTGGAAGAAGTAAAGACAGAATGCTCCATAGATGCAAGACGGCAAGACTTTGTTTGACGTATTTTGGACAGGCAGTTGTCAGGCTTTCAGTCTTTGAAAAAGGACACCATACTTGGTAAATCAGTGGAGCAGTGAAAAAGAGGAAAGCCTTCAGCGAGAAGGATTTGCTTGAAAAACAAAAGAACAATTGTGTGTGAAGATGGCACAGAACTGGGCAGTGTCTCGTTCTTTTGTGTATAGGATTGCTGTGAGTAGGAAATGAGTCAATGACATCTAACAAGTAGCAACACAGATTGGAACTTAACCTTGTGGAAATTTGGATACTACCTAACGAAATCTATATAGTGCAATTCCAATCCAAGTTCCAGCATTCCTCAAAAGAATGTGAAAAATAAGTACAAAATTCATATATAGAGTTAAAAGGCCTAAGATAAGCAAAAAAAACTCCTTTATACAGAACAAAGTAAGAAATCTCACACTACTTTACCTCAAAACCTATTACAAAGCACAGTAATCAATACAGCCTGGTACTCACACAATGATAGATACATAGATCAATGGAACAGAATAGAATAGAAAACCAAGAAATACATGCATATCCTGATCGGCCACTGATTTTCAGCAAAGGACCAAAAACATTAAATGGGAAAAGAACAGCCTCTAAAACAAATGGTGCTGGAAAAATTGAATGTCCACCTGCAGAAGAATGAAACAGTTTCATAACTTACTCCATATACAAAATTGATGGATCAAAGACATTAATGTAAAGCCAGAGCTCTAAGGATCATCAGTTCATTAATTGAGACAAACATAAGGGCCCTTCTGGACTGCAGAGAAACACTAACAAATACAATAAAGGATTTGCATATAACAGAAGACAAAGTAGATGACTGGGACATACAAAAAATAAGATATCTGTGTGTATCCAAAGACTTCACTGAAAAAGTGTAAAAAGAAAGCCTAGGAACTAGGGAAGGAAATATTTAGCAATAACACAAAGTTGCAAGTCTATAGGCTTTTGCAATTCCTCGATTAGAAAAAAAACCAACAAATAATCCATTTTAAAAGTGGGCAAAAGACATGAATAGACAGTTCACACAAAATTACACTGAAGAGATTAACAAATAAATGAAAAAAATGTTTCTTGGTTGCTATCCATTTTGAGATGCAAGTCAAAACAACCATGAGACATGGCATATCCCCACGGATAACCCCATTTTTAAAAAAGAAGACAAACATACAAATGCTGGAAAAGGTGTGGGCATGTAAACATGTACAACCACTGTGGAAATCAATATAACTTGGAATAAAAATATTGTATTACCCAGCAATTCCTTGCTGGTTAAATACCCCCAAAGAGGTAAGAGACACAATAGAAAAAGACATATGCTCTCCCATGTTCCTCACAGCACAGTTCACAATTGCAGGAAATTGTAAACAGTCCAAATGTCCATTAGTAGAAGGACCAATAAAGAAACTCTGATACACACACAGACACACACACACACACAAACACTGTGGAATACTATGATTTCCTAAAATTACTAATGAAACCACAAAACACTCATAACATCAGGCCTGAAAACTGCAATATTGAGTGAAGTTAGTCAATCACAAGATCAATATTGTATAAGACCACTAATATGAGGATAAACAACAAGACAAAAGCAGGTTTCTGTTCTTGTCATGCAATTTTCTAATCTTTTCTTCCAAGGAATAAGGTGGTGTGCCTGCCTATTGCTCACATCCATAGAGCACTCCCTTCTTTGAACATCTTAATAACCACTTCGACAGAGGAGGTTTCTCCCCAGCTGGGGCCACTTTCTCATACTGTGGGGAAAAGGAGAAGACCAGTAAGTTCCTACCATATAGTGTACTACTGTGTTAGTCTAGACTAGAGAAATGAATGCATAAGCATACATACATATATATGTATACATGTATATGAGAGTTTTATATAAAGTGTAATCGTATAGTAAGAAAACATCTCAGCACAGTCCAGAGCAAGTCTATAAGTCCAATAATAGCCCATCTGTCCAACAGCAGTCTACAAAGTACTTCAAACTCACAAAACACATGCAATGTCGCCAAATGCAAGATGATCACAAGCCATTGAGTAGAAAGTCCTTGGATCCAGTGATGGTGTAAGCATCTCAGCATCGGCAGGAGTCTCTACATGGCTTTTCTATGTTCAGGTTTTTTTGCTGCATCAAGGTAGGTCTATGTGGCTTTTCCTCAGGGATGTCTCACAGGGAGCCAGCCTTGTCAGTCAGCAAGTGTTGCCAGTAGAAAATCTCCAAGGAAGTGAACCACGAGAATCAATGTCTCCACCTCTAAGAAGGAATCACCACATTTCCCAGAATTCTCAAGAGAAGGCCATGTCCATGCAGAGGTCTCATTGGCTGTCTCCAAGTTGACAGGCTAGACTCCACCCCTATACTCTTAATCCTCAAATTGACACCAAATTACGTGACTGCCACATCTACAGTCAGCACAAATCGATACTCCTACAAGGGTATTCAATGAACCTGTGGTAGTTATGTAATCTCATGTCAGTTTAAGGGTATTATGAATGAAGGGGTGGAGTCTAGCCTGTCAACCAGGTCATAGCTAATGATGCCTTTGTGTGGGTGTGGCCTTCTCATTACAATTTTGGGAACTTCTCCTGGTGTTGGGCCAGACTCTCTCACTCTCTCTGCCTTAGTCTTCCTGCTGACAAGCCACCTGGAGCCATGCTGATGGCAGTCAGACTCCCTGGAGGTGCATCTGCTGCCATTGGACCCACAAGACTTTCCACCCATCAGCTGTGATCTTCTTGCATTTAGCATCATTGAATGTTCTGTGTGAGTATGAAGAGGAGTTCATGGGCTAATAGCAGACTTATGGGCTAGTATTAAACCTATGGACTTGATTTGGCCTGGGCTGGGATGTTTTATTGATGCATAATTACTTCTTGATATAGTGTTCTCTCATATATATATATATTAGTGTCTCTGGGTTTGTTTCTCTAGTCAACCTGGATTAACACAGAAACTTAAATTCAAATCCAGAGGTGGGAAGGGACATATTTATCTCAGAGAAGACATTTTCACTTTTGTTGGTGGGCAAAATAGAGAGCGTATCCTGCCATTGGGAAAAACACTTAACTTTATTTATATAGCCCCCTGAGGGGAGACTATGCCCAGTATTATGTTTCAAATTGAGCATTTCTAACCTAGTTTCTATTGATCACTCGGTGACTCAGTCTACATGCTATAGACAACCAAGACTTTAGACTGTTCTTTCAAGGCGTGCAATATCCTTCATAAGCCACACTGAAGGATACAATTTGGAACCCCCCACCATGCAACTTGGACTTTACCTTAAACTCACCTGTGGCAGACTAAAGGAATGAAATACTCCTTTGTACTTAAGGCAGAAACTCCCTATTGCGAGAAGAAGCATGTGACTACTATCCAAGGTTAAGGATTTGGAATTTATTGGACTTTAGTTGAAATCTCTTGTTTTGAGAATTTTCAATACATAGTAACTCAAAGCTACCATTTACTTGCTATTTTCCTACTTTCTTTACCTTTTTACATGTCATCTATTGCAGGCATCGTACTACCATTGTGAGAGAGCTTTATTGAAAGTTTTGCCCTATCTCCAACCCTGATTTTTTTTTTTTTTTTGTAAATCAGCTCATCACATATGTTTTTTGTTCTGTTTTGTTTTGTTTTGTTTGGCATCACTCCCTCTGGTGTCGTGGGAGTTACCCAGCCTTGCTGCTGCTGAAGTTGAACTGTTTAGCCAGTGGGCCGCAGTCCCGCACTCAACCACTACGCCACCGGGGCTCAGCCACATATGTTTTTAATACATACAAGTCAATAGTCTATGTATTTTAATCTGAAAAGGTGGTTTATACATGTACATTTTCCTTTTCTCAGCAGTATTTTAAATTCCCTACCATTGGGTAAATTGATATGTACTATCTTAAATAGAGTTACCATACACCCCAGGGGGAAGATTTATAATGTTATACAATAAAATGATAATAATAATGTCTCTAAGGTGACATGCATATCTAAACTACACATATGTAAATATAATTTGAGCTCACGTTTAGTCCTACCCCTAATTTAAGAATGATTAGTTCTTATGACATGACCCTACTCAATACTTACTCTCATAAATACATAACTGGCATATGGGTATTATATATAGCACAGTGTGGTGAAGAAACCAGATGGTGCTTGGCTATAAGAAAGAATAACATATGGTGTTTTAAAGACTTGTCTTAAAACAAGTAAAACAGTCTATGTGAGGTGTCAGCTAAATCCACACAGAAGAAACACATCAGCCTGTGTGATCCAAGGACTGTGATTAATGAAATCTAATACCATAGGAGAGATTGGTAGTAAAGAAACCAGTTTTGAGCAACAGTTTGCAGAATGTGTAGTTGACAGTGAAAGATCCCCGTGTGGGTTAATCCCACAGTGAATCCCCTCTGATCATGGGCTAGGGGTGTAAATAACTTTGTTATCGCGTTAAGTGCATTGGAAAGTGAACTAATGCATATGTAGTTACATCAAAACCTAACTCTACCATTTGTTCTCCCTTTGACACATTTTAAATTTGTTTTAGCTTTTATTATTTTCTGCTTTCTTTTCCATTGAGAATTTTTTGTTATAGTTATTTTTCTTTTCATTTTTGCATGCTTTCTCTATATGAAATCCATTACAGGTAAATATATAAAGATGGTACATGAGTTAACAATACATGAATATATAAAGATAGAGATGAATTAATGGCAGGAAAGGATGGTGGGAAATAAAGAACAAATAATAATAAGCACAAGACAGAATAAAATATTCTAAAATTTATTGTGTCTACTGGTTCTTTTTCATATAGTGAATCCAGCCTATTTTTGTTACTACCTGTATCATTCAATATTTTGCCCATATAGGAACTTGAGACTTGATATTTTTCCTTTAGGTTTTTCAGTTTAGATAATATGAACATAGTCTTCCTTTTTGACCTTTTAATGTTCAGTATATCTGATATAGTCCTGTGCTAGTCATAAGATTTTCAGTGGCAAATCAGAATTGGACAGCTTATTCCTTCTTCATAGTTTGTTTTCCTTTTTGAGTAGCAATTCTTTTTATTATAATTTATTATTAATTGGAAGTTGATACATATCATTCAATAGTTCAATCACATTAAGCAGAATTGTATAATTGCTACTATAATCAGTTTCCAAACATTCTTTTTCTTCCTGGATTCCTTGGCATCATCTTCCTTTACCTTGCATAGTATATTTTTAGTCTGGAAGCTCTACTGAAACTTGTTCACCCTGGGTGACCTTGATGGTGTTTGTGATACCAGTCGCATAGCTTCCAGCATCACAGCAACATGTAGGGCACCACAAAAGAATAAACTGACAACTAGTTTATTCTGGAGACTGGGTTCTTTAGAGACAGAAACCCAAGGAAACCTATGTATGTGATCTTTAGAGATGTTTACATCAAGACTCACACAGTTTTAGAGACAGGCAGGCAAGTTTCAAGTTTACATGTCATGTATCATACTGGAGGCTTCTCCTGGTTCATGCAGAGCTGCAGGGTTAAGCCCCAAAGCAGCAAGGCAGAGAACAGACTTCTGCCTCCAGAGGAAAGTGAATAGAAGGTTCATACATAAGTTGGCAGGCTGCAGCTGGTTTCCAGGATTGGCAGGCACCATGGCAGGCTTAAGTCCCAAACACTAGAGGTCAGATGACAAGCCTGATGCAGGAGCCGGAGTCAGTAAAGAAAGCAAGGCTTTCCACAGCGCTGCCTATATTGAAGACAGACTCTACCCTGAGGGAAAAATTCCCCCTCATTAGGGGGGTCATTAAATTGTGCTAGAAGTCATCGTGGGGAACTACTAGATTTTAACTGCCAAAACACTGAGAATCTTAGCCCAGCCAAATTGACACAAAACCTTAATTATTAAAGGAATAAACATTTTGATTGATTTAGAAGGAAAGACATGCACTTTGGGGTTTCCTCGGGGGCAAAATCTAAGCCAAAGACAACAGTGGAAGTTGTTTGTTTGAGAGGTGATTCTCAGGAGCACCAAAAAGAAGGTAGGGAATTAAGGCAGGGGAGGGAAGGTAGACAGAAAGCATGTACACTGTGGGAAATTGGCTTGCTTTCAGTGGTAAACCTTGGAGCTAGTGTAGACCATGCTCCTTTGATATCCATCCAAGGGCCAAGAGAGTGCTTATCCACCAGTTGGCATCAGTCGTTGTCAGCCAGTGACAGTCCTGAGGGACATTATTTCTCAGACACTTCTATCCTGCCTTGCACAAGCAGAGCAAAGTAATTAGGCAGAAACACAGAGGTTGCAAGTTGGTGTACTGTACGTACTCATGTATAAGTCAACCCAAATATCAGCCGAGGCACCTAATTTTGCCACAAAAGCTACATTTAAAATGTGCTGAAGATCTCAGTTTATGCACGAGTATATACGTTTTCTACTGAAGTGGTAAACTCTAAGGTAATGGAGGTTAGCCTGAATGAAGGGTTGGAGGAGAGATAGGGCCAGAGCGGAGGGTGAAATAAAGCATACAGATGATGCTTTTTGCTTATTGATGTTTATCTGGGAGTTCTTCTGAAGGGCAGACTACCTCTGCCCAGACCTTATTTTGAGGCTCATTTTGAGGTTTTTTAACCCAACATCATCTACGTTATGAATTAAAAGCCCACAGAAAGCAGTTTAGAGTCTCCATTTCATTGAATCCTCACAGACACCTAGAAATGGGTCTCACTTTCATCTTCAGTTCATAGACAAAGAAACAAAGGGTCAGAGGGTGGTAATGACCCATCTAGGTTTCCACAGAGGAAGTGAGATACACTTTGAAGACCATCCCACATGATACCAAAACTTTTTCCCACTCCCTATGTCAACTCTCTCATAGGAGCAAAACCTCCATGTTTCCACTGTCCAAAAAATGAATGTTAGAACAGACTGTAGCTCCAATTCATTGGTATGTCTTATGAATTAGCAACAATGTTCATGAGGTCATTTCCATGGAGCTCTGAGGTTGGCTGTGTAAATATTTGGTCTTTGGGGCTCTCCTCGGCTGAGCGCCTCAAGGTGCTGATGTTAAACATACTCCTTCAGGAAAAAATGCAATTGATTTCAGGAAGCCCCTAGACGCGGGCGCGCCAAGGGTGTCTGCTCAAGCTAATGTTTGACAACGCAAAGCTCATTTTTCCTATGACTTTTTCTCATTTACAGCAAGAAAGATCACCCTCTGCTCAACAACACACACACACACTTGCCAATCATTAATACACAGGCATTTAAAAACATTTATGATCAGAAGTGTCTGTGCTTGCTCATAGTTTTACAAAGTCAGGAGAGAGAGAGGAGAGAGAAAGAGAAACAACATGGGCAGAAAGCAGAGGGCAGATTGGTAGCTGTGGTGGTAATTTACCAATTAGCATCATTTATAGGAACCCTCCTGGTGCCCAGAGGTGCAGACCCTGTCCAATGTTTGCCCTTTCCAGCTCCAATATGAGTACTGTGGTGGGATTGGGGACTCAGCCACAGAGTCACCTTGGGAAATGCCTACACCTCTCTAACTATAGCTTGAGCATAAACAGGACATTAGATGAAGTTGTGATTGCAGGGTATGGCACATGAATATTGGAGTGGAGAGAAATTTTTAAATGTGGCTTCTACCCATGTCTCTCTAGAGAAAGCCCAGGATCATTAGAAGAGTAGTTTCAAGATCGGTCTCAGGTGGTGGGGGCGGAGACCAGAAGCACTGGATGATCCAACAAGGTGATTCAGAAGAACAGCATCAAAACTATGGTACATCTTCTCCTATGGACTGAGACTATCGGCTGTGAAACAGAGTGACAGGAAGATTTCCTGGTCCAATGAACCATGTGACTAAAAGCCTGAGGACCAAGAAAGATGTGCCTCCTGGCAGGGCTGAGAAAAGGTGCTGCAGTGAACCAAAGACTGCATTCTTACTGTTTTCACTGATCCTGATGTGTGGTACCCTTGAGTATTGTCTGTGAATTCTGTACAGCCATTGCAACAAATTACCAAATCCAGCATAGAAATAGAGTGCTATGGGGAAAATGATTGGTATAAGAAAAGTGTAAAGATGGCTAGAGTGTGAAGGTATGTCTGTTCCTGGCCTCGTGGCGATATAGAACTCAGAGGAGGTCAGATATAGCCTCCCAAGCTATTTGCTGCAAAGATCAAGTGCCAAATTTAGAATTAGCATCCGTGTATAAGAACTTAAATGTAAAAATCCTTGTGAGGCAGATGTCACCATTTTGTGTCTGGGAAACTAAGCTCAGGGAAGCTTAGAACGTAGCCAAGGTCACACAGCTAGAAGGCAGCCTTCAGTTTAAGGAATAGCCTTCAGTTGCACAATGATTATAGCATTCTGAGACCAGATCTGGTAGATAAGTACAGAAATCTTCCTCTGTGACAAGCAGAGGGAACGCTGCTGTCTCTATAAAGAAGGATAAAGTTAATCCTTGAATTAATCAAAGGACTTTGGAGAAAAAAGAGATAGTGAGATGTGCACACATAAGAAGAGAAGTGTGGATTTATGTCCCAAGATGGGAACTTAGACAATATTAGCATAAAAGGAAGAAAACTCCTGGAATTGGGAGACTTTCCAGATTTTTCTCCTAAATTTATTTTTAATAGTATTGAACTCATATAAATGAGCACATGCTATAAACCAAACCAAAATCATTACCGTCGAGTTGATTCTAACTCATGGCACTCCCATTTGTTACAGAGTCACATCGGGCTACTGAAAGCAGATTGATATGTGTCTTTCTTCCACAGCATCACTGAGTAGAATTTAAGTCACCAATCTTTAGATTAGTGGTCAAGAGCAAGCCATTCGTGCCACCCAAGGACAGTGAACATGAAGAATGGTCCAAAAGTTAAACCCTGAGGCCCTACCTTCTAGTTTAAGAGTCAGACTTCTTAGAGTCTTTCCTAGTCCCATCTGTTTCCTTCTGCCCAGAGGATTATCCTTTGTTTGTTAAACTAGAATATTCTGAAGAGTCTTGTGGCAGTCATTTGCTTATGTTAATTTTATGATTGAAGTATAGGGGTGGAGTCTAGCCTGTTAATCTGGAGATAGCCATTGAGTAGCCAATGAGGCCTCCGGGTGGGCATGGCTTTCTCCTGAGACTTCTGGGAAATCTCGCGATATTTTCCTCATGAAGATGAGAAGCCATCTTCCCCAGTTGTTGGGAGTTAGTGAGAGATGATGAATGACAGACATGATAAGATGGCAGCGTCCGAGAAGCTGGAGGAGCCGGCAGAGAGACCACTAAGCTTTGCCCTGATGGAGCCAGACCTCTGAAGCTGGGGTGGCCACATGGAGACCTCTGCCAGCGATGAGTTGCTTCTGCTGTTGATGGACCCTGAACCCTGGAAACAAGGAGCCATGTGGAGACCCCTGCCAGCGCCAGGATTCTGCACCCACTGACCTGTGACTTCGTGAGTCGGAAGGAGACTTTATAGACTGATTTTGGGCATATGGGTTAATATCGGACTTGGGACTTTGAACTGGACTGGGCTCAATGTCCTGTTCCTCTTGTACATAAACCTTTTCCCTATACCTATATGCATGTCTATGAAATTTGTTCTCTAGCCTACCCAGACTAATACAGTCTATAAGGATAATTGTGGAACTATTACAGAAATTTAGCAAAGTTGCAGGGTGTCATACCAACAGACCAAAACAAACTGGGTTATTATATATCATCGATAAGCAGTCTGAAAGGGAGCCTAGGAAAACAATGCTATATAAAATAGAGTGTAAGAGAAGAAAATGCTTAGGAATAAATCTAAACAGGAGCATGAAGACTTTGAAAATAAAATTTATTAAACATTTTCTGGATGCTATTTAAGAAGATTTGAATACATGGAAAGATGTTCCATTTCATAGATTGTAAAATATAACTTTGTTAAAATATCAATGCTATCCAAAGTATTATGCAACACAATCCTGCTAGGCTTAGCATGCACAAACATTGAAACAAAAATAGGGCTGAGCCCCGGTGGTATAGTGGTTTGTGCAGGACTGTGGCCCACTGGGTTGGAGGTTCAAATCAGCAGCAGCTCTTCAGGAGCAAGGCTGGGCCTCCTATTCCCACCAGAGGGCAGTAATACTCCCCCCCAAAAAATAACACCTGAAGTCTCTTAAAACCAAGCAATAGTTTTAGCTTAACTAGTGAAAATAAGTCTGTCTTGACATTACATTCTTTGAAGACTACTTATACAGGGTTAGATTAATAACAGCAATTTGAAAGATTAGAGAGGAACTTTAAAAGGAAGTGAATATTTGTTGATAGGGAGAGAAACAGATCATAGAAGTAGGATGAGAAAAGTTGCACGACTAGAAGAATGTAGTCAACATCACTAAATGTTACAGGTAGAAACTGTAGACTTGGTGAAAACCAAACCCAGATTAATTAAAACACCAGATTAATTATCAAGCTACAAATATGTCTAATATAAAAGTTAAAGCACTGATTGAAAAGAAATAGAGCCCTGAAACAAGATGAGGACTTTATTGGTCCAACTGTGTATGCTGATATTGTTCTTGGAGTGGAGCATTATACAAAAAGTCCAAAGTATGTAAAATGAAGTCTTGCCATCCTTGCCTCTAAGAAGAATTCTGGTGGTACTTCTTCCAAGACATATTGGCTTGTCCTTTTAGACATCAGTGGTATTTCCAATATTCTTCTCCAGCACCTAAATTCAAAAGCATCCATTCTTCTTCAGTCTTTCTCATTCAATGTTCAACTTTCACATGCATATGAAGCAAATGAAAATGCAATAACTTCAGTCAGGCACATCTTTGTCCTCAAAGTAGCACCCTTGCTTTGCAATACTCTGAAGTCTTGTAAGGCGAATTTACCTGTAATGATACTTAAGTTACACACATTTGTCTGCAGTGATCATGTCGGGAAGGTGAGCATCATGGAATGCCAATTTAATAGAACAAAGTGTTCTTGCATTGAGGAAGTACTTGAGTGGAGGACCAATGCCCATCTGCTGTCTTAATACTAATCCTATAAGTATATGCACATAGATCTATTTCCCCATCATCATATATAAATATAATCACCTCTATACATGCCTGTATTTAGACCTCTATAAATGCTCTTTACCCCACAGTTCTTTCCTATATTTCCTTTTCTTTCCTTTTGTCCCACCATCATGCTCAGCCTCCATTTGGGTTTCAGTAATTTTGCTCAGTCACATTACTCTTGATATATCTCTATCAGGCCTCTCACACCCACCTTGTCACTGATTTTGAATCACTTGTTGTTCCCTTACCCCTGGATTGGTCAACACCATCTCCTTTCCCCCAACTCCCCTTCTCCCATGTCCCCCCCAGAACCATCAGTCTGGTTGTTTTCTCCTCCAGACTGTTCATCCAGCCTAGCTTATCTAGATAGATCTGCAGAGATAACAATATGTACAAAAACCCAAGTCATTCTAAGATGAAGCGACCAAAGAAAATAAAACGATGACAACAACAACAAAAAAACCCAATGTCCAAATATAAATATGAATAAGTTAAAAAAATAATAATAAAATAAAAATCTGTAAGTAGTTCAAGGTTTGTTCATTGAGCTCCAGGAGTGTCCCCCAGTTTAGTCTGATGGGGTGCCACACTGTGGCCCAAAAGTGTATCCTTGGCACTCCCTTGGGAACTCCATGCTCTGCTACACACCTTTAGTGTTTTACCATGGTGTGGTGGGGTATAATCCCACCCCTTATACTCCATTGTTGGCCCCGTAGAGCCTTTGTTCAGTGAGGGATGCTATGTTTCATAGTGTGGCTGGCCATATGGCCCTCTCAGGCTGTTCTGAGTGGGAATACTGTCCTCAAGGTTTCATGGACCAGGATGTACTTCACTCTCTCTTCGGTCCCTTTATTTGTTCTCATGTGCTCTGGTCAGTCATGTCCCACACCCCAAACTGCAACTTCAGTGCTGTCATCCAAAGCAAACTCCCTTGGCAGGAGAGGTGGCTCTTCATGTAGTTGGGATTGGGGATGGGCCTTCTGACCCTTCCACTGGCTCCATGCTCCCTGCCTTCACACTGCATTCACATCCTGGAACACTGGGTTTTATGTTTGGTCCCTCTTTTCCTAAGGAGATATAAATAACACGCCCCTCTTGGCTGAGTTAGTACCCCAATTCCCTCTCTACACATCATCATCTCCACCCCACCCCACCCGCCATTGGCTACCATATGTATCCCTGGATTTGGTCTGGGCCCTGCCATACTACCTGGGCCTACCCCCAGGAATTTCTGTATACAGCAGATTTTCCCCTATGCTCCTTTGCATTTTTTTAAACTTACCTCAGCAGACTCCTGTTGTACATGTTCTTTTGTATAAGCTTACTTCACTTAGCATAATTTCCTCCAGTTCTTCCCATGCGGCGAGGTGTTTCATGCGTTCATCACTGCTTTTCAGTGATACATAGTACTGCATTGTATGTATGTACCACAGCTTTTTAATCCAGTCATCAGTTAATGGAAATTTGAGTTGTTTCCAACTCCTTGCAATTGTGAACAATGCTGCGATGAACATTGGAGCACGGATATAGAAGAAAGCTGATAGTGCCCGACTATCAAAAGATATAGCGTCTGGGGTCTTAAAGGCTTGAAAATGGCCATCTAACTCAAAAGTACAGCAGCCTGTGTGGCCACGAGGTGTGGAAGGGATCAGGTATCAACATCAAAGAACTAAAAATTATATCATTATAAATGAGAGGGAGTACAGATTGGGGACCCAAAGTCCATGAGAGGATGAAGGAACATCTCCTTACAGAGCAGTCGCAGGGAGGAGATGAACCAGTCAGGGTGCAGTGTAGCAACAATGAAATATGCAACCTTCCTCTAGTTCTTAAGTGCTTCCTCCGATCATCATGATCCCAATTCTACCTTACAAATCCAGCTAGACCAGGGCATGTACACTGGTACAGATAGTGCAAAAATCAGACAGGTCTTGGTAAATAACAGTGGATTATTATAAACTTAGCCACTTACTGAATCCAATTCAAGCTAATGTTTCAGGTGTGGCTTTGTTGCTTGAGCAAACTAATACCTCTCCTGATACCTGCTATATAGCTAATGATATAATATCTTTTTCCCCAATTCTGGTTTCAAGAGCAGCTTGCCTTCACTGGCAAAGGCAACAGGACACTTTTATAACTCTCTTCCGGGGTTGTGTCAAGTCTCTGGTACCGTGACATAACTGAGTCCACAGGGACCTCGATGACCTTTCCCTCCCACAAATGTCACATGGATCCATTACATTGATGACATTTTTCTTATTGAGCCTAGTATCAATTATTGGACACTGGCTGTAGACTCTGGTAAGACATATGCATGTTAGATAGTGGGAAATTAATAGCAAGGCCTCTACCTCAGTAAAATTTCTAGAGCGCTAGTCGTGAGGGGCAGTTTGAGCTATTCCTACTAAAGTGAAAGGTAAATTATTGCATCTGACCTCTCTTGTAACTGAAAAATAGGCACAATGCCTGGTGAACCTCTTTGAGTTTTGGAGGTAACAAATGGCTCATTTGGGTAGGTTCCTCCAACCTATATATCAAGTGACTCAAAAAACTGCCCACTTTGAGTAGGGCCAAGAGCAAAAGAGGGTTCTTCAACAGGTTCAGCCTGTTATGCAAGCTGCTCTGCCACTTGGGCCATATGACACTTGGTATTTTGGAGTAAAACTCTGCTCTCCACTGCAGACAACTCCTCCCCCTTTTGAACAACAGCTTCTGGACTGTCGCTGGGCCTAGTGGAGACTGAACAGCTCATCAGGGGCCACCCTGAGACCTGAGCCACCCATCATGAGCTGTGTGCTG
>PVJH01034730.1:0-20322 GCA_004026705.1 Nesogale talazaci
GAATCACTGCCGTCCCACGGCATGGAGCAGGCTAAAACGGAGCAGGCCCCTGTGGATTTCTGAGATGGCAATTACTTCCTCAGGGGCAGAAAGCCTCGCCTTTCTTCCATGGAGCAGTTGGTGGTTTCAAACCACCAACCTTGCAGATCGTGAGCCAACGCTTAAGGACCGTGCCACCAGGGCTCCAGCCGTCGGGGAAGAGCAGCTGAGGAATTTACTTCCAACTCAACGGCCTCTTCCCCTCTGTGCCTGGCAGACAGGCCTCTCTCTGGCCCCAGCCCTGGGCCTGGCACTCACTGCTCACATCATGTAACCTAGCTCTTTGGACGTGACTGACAAATGCCCTTGGCACGCCACTCCTTCTCAAGGAAGCCCCAGTCTCAAGGGACTGGCTCAGGGGACTCCGCAGACCTAGTCTCCCTCACTTAGGGCCTGCCAGCTAGCCTGCAGCCTGGAAGCACTCAGCCCTGCTTGCTCTGTGGCAAGGAGCCCGTGTACTCTTGGTCCCCAGTCACAGCTCTGCACCTGGAGGGAGGGGTTCAGGGGGCAGGAGTCTCAGGATCCAGAGGACTTGCTCTGCTCCTCCTCCCCTTCTTGGTGGCGGGATAGCTGCCCCTCCCTGTGGGCGGGGTCAGGGCTCATCACACAGCCAGCAGCACGGCATCCTCCTCCACCTTCTCTTCCCCAGACCTGGCTGGCTCCCCTGATGACAGCCACAGAGAGCATGGAGTCAGAGCCTTGCCTGTGGTCCCCTGCCTGCTGGAGAGCCAGCTATTCTCCCTGAGAAATCAGCTCCTCCTCCAGGCACCAGCTGAGCTGCCTGGTGGGGTCCTTCCCCCCCCCCCTTTCACCTCCTTCCTTCCTTCCCTCCCTATCTTTTTTCCTTCCCTCCCCAGGGAGACCAGATTCCTATTTCCAGGGAGGATATCCCCCAGGAGCTGCCATGGGGGATCCCCGTGAGGGTCTCCAGAGACCTGGACTCCCCAGGGTTTCCAGTGGGTGTTTCCTGGGGAGTCCCTAGGAGCTGAGGACATCAAACCTCCTGATAAAGGGCGGGAGACCCAATGCAGCAGGAAGAGGGGGAGGGGAAGGGAGGGAACAGGGAAGGGGAGGTGAAAGGGGAAGACAGGAGAGGTGAAGAGAACAGGGGTATGAGAGGGGTGTGCAAAGGGGAGGATGCCCCAAAGCCTGGGGCCCTTGGTTCTGGCCCCAGGCAGTCTGGGAGGGGGGGGGGCTGGTGGGATCTGTAGAGCAGCTCTGTAGGTGTGCAGCGGGAGAGGCCTCTGGCAGCTGGCTGTGCTAGAAGTCACGGGCTGAACACTGATGAAAACATTCATCTAATTCTGCCCTCTAAGCCCCCACCCCCACCACAGGGAGTGATCGTCCTCAGACTCCTCCTCATTTCACGGGCAAGGGTGCTCTCCAGACGCATCTGGAAAGAGTGGCACTGTGTGTATAGACAGAAACATCCCCACACTCCACCTTACACACAGGCATACATATGCCTCCAGGGGGCTCCAGCAACGTCCCCACCATGTATCCACCGCCAGCCACAGCCCTAGCAAACCCCGTCTCCAACAACTGGGGCCTGTCAGGTGATGGGCGGAACACCAGGCCCACAGATGCTTCTGACGTGCCTGGTTCTTTGGTCTCTGGGAGGCAAACACACCCTTAAAAAATCGAGACACCCTGCTGGCGTAGTGGGTCATGCCTTAGGCTGCAAACCCTAAGGTCTGCAGTTTGAAACCGCCCGCCGCTCCGAGGGAGAGAGAGGAGGTTTCCGTCAAGGTACAGTCTTGGAAGCCCACAGGGTCAGCTCTAACGGGTGGCAGTGATGTTAGATTATAAAGGAGCCCTGGTGTGCCCTGCGTTTGGCATCCAACAACTAACTCAGTGGTTCAAGCCCGCCAGCCGCTCTGTGGGGGAAGCTGAGACCGGCCGCTCCAGTCTAGATGTCCACTCTTGGTGGACAGGGTCGCAGTGAGTTGGAAATGACTGGCCGGCAGGCTGGCTGGCTTAGAGCAGGCGGCCTTTCTTCCCGGGTGACCAGGCTGCATGCAGCAATTCCAGGGAAGCCCAGTGCATCGTACCGAGAATTTCTTCCCAGGCATGGCAATTTCTTCTATGTCAGCCCCCCCCCCCGCGCCTGCAGCTCAGCTCCAGCGCCACCCACAGCCTGTTCCAAGGTGCTCGCCGCCCCTGCTCACGCCCGTGGTCGTGGGTGACAAACCCTTCCCAGCGGGTGCTCGGTCAAAAAACGGAAACCAGGAGGCACCCGACAAACCAGGCTGTCTGTCTGTGTGGCCCCAGCCCTGCTCTCTCTGCCCGACGTGCCGACAGGCGGCTCCCTCGTGGGAAACGCCAGGGAGCGTCTTCGGGGCCAGGATGCTGCAGAAAGAGCCGTCTGTCCAACTCCCCGCCAACAGGGCCTACAGAATCTTTGGAGTACCATGGGAAGGAGCGGTGTGTCAGAAGGACGAGAGCCAGGCTGCTGCTGAATTCCAGGCCGTCCTTTGTGGGCTGAGGGCTTCTTGGCTCGGAAGGGAGGGTGGAGGGGGTACCAGCATCTCTTCTGAGTGGACATACCCGCATAGGGCCAGGAGAAGCAGAAGCTGGGGAAAGCGCGCTAAGAGCGGTGCAGTCACAGCTTCTGAACACCGGGTGGCAGCAAAGAGTCACCAGTGGTAAGGTGAGGGGCCGGGGCGCTGGTTGCCTGGGAGTTGAGGGTTTCCAAAAGACTGGCCTTTTGGAAGCAAATGGTCGGGTTGGAAACACCATCCAGGGGCTCCTAAGCTACCTTTGTTCCTGGTCAGCGAGAAACTGCGTGGGTGGGCACTTGTGAGAGTGCTTCTGGCCAGATTTCCTTTTTAGAACATGCTCTTGCTTCTAAGAGCAGCCCTGGCGGTAAGTAGAGGGGTTGGTTATCTAGGGGGCTGCCAACTGCAGAGCCAGCCGTTTGAAACCACCAGCTCCTTCCGGGGACAGAGGGGGCTTCTTGGAACTCCTGTCAAGCGTTCCAGTCTGGGGGACCCCCAGGGGCGGTCCTACCCTGCCCTGTGGGGTCGCTGTGACTCAACCTGGACTCGGAGGCCGTGGTGGGGTTGGCTAGGTGGCTATGAAGATGGTCCACAGGGCGCTTCCGGCTTGCAGGTGCATCATGGAGAGAGAGCGCAACAAGAGGTCGTCACGTAGCTTGGGGGTCTTGCGTTCTCATGGTGAACCTGGCCTGGGCGTTCCATATCCAGGGACCACAGAGCTGAGAGTGGGAGCCTCTGGCTCAGGGGTCCTCGTGTCAGAGGTAATGAGCCCCCTGGTGGGGCCCTGGATAAATGTCCATCCCAGGAAACCGGCCTCCCTCCCCCAGATCAAACACTACAGTCCTTCCACCCGGGGCAAATGCAGCCCCTAGAATGGTGTCGAAATCCACAGGACCTCAAACATTCCCCCTGCCCCCCATTCCTGCGGTTGGAACCCACGGGTCTCTCTTTGGGCAAAAGATGAGTGCTCTGCTCCAGGAAGGAATGGCCGCATCAGAAACCCTATAGAGAGGGTTGCCATGCGCCAGCATCGGCTGGATTCTTTTCTGCTCTGGGTTTTGTTGTTTTGAGACAATGTGCTTTCATGATCAAGGAAACAGCCATCAAGTCAAAGGACACATCGCATTGGGTCCATTTGCTGCAGCGGGCCTTTTAGAGCATCCAAAAGCAAGGAGGTGACTCTGGGGACGCAGGGGGTGGTTTCAATGGCCTTTAGATGCACAAGGAAGGGGAGGCGTGATTAAGGAAGACTGACAAAGAACCAATGCAAGTGACTGGCCATGCTGGCAAAGAAGATTGAAAGTACCGCGGACGGTCAGAAAAACAACCAGGTCCGCCTCGGGAGAAGTACAGCCAGAATGCTCCTGAGAGCGCAAAGACTGGAACATTGACCTCACATCCTTGGGACAGGCTGTCCGGAGAGGCCAATACCTGGAGAAGGACCTCGGGCTTGGTAAAGTGAGGGCGAAAAAGAGGACAGCTCTTTACACGATGGGTGGACACAGGGGCCGCTGCAATGGGTAGGCATCAGACCCCCGGTGAGGACCGGGCTCTGTGTCGTTCTGTGGTACACGGGGTCCCTATGGGTTGGCACCAAGTGGATGACACCTCCTGACTACAGGGTGGTCATCCCACCGATCAATTACTGGGGTTGTGCGTGCTCCTGATCTCGAAGTGCCTCACTCTGAGGTCAGAGAATGTGGTCTGGGTGGCATTTAGTCAAGGTTTTTCTTTCTCTTTTCAGATGTCCTCTCTGGCGTAGTACTCAGTCCATTTCGGGGACTGTGTTCGTCTGGGCTGACTAGAGAAACAAATTCATAGATACTCATACGTGTATAAGAAAGAGGTTTAGAGTGATGAGCAACAAGTGTGCAAATGTGGCCTGCATAGAATTATGTGTGTATGGATCGTGATGAGAGTTGTATGAGACCCCAATGATTTATATTTAAAAAAAAGAGGAGGGAGAAAGGAGCTTATACCAAGGGCTCAAGTATAAAATATTTGGAAATGAAGATGGCAACATGTGTACAAATATGCTTGATACAAAGGATGTATTGACTGTTATAAGAGCTGTAAGAGCCCCCAATAAAATCATTGGGAAAAAAAGAAAAAGGTTTATTTGGCAACCAATGTACAAATATACTTTGCATATAATGGATGTATGTACTGATTGTGGTAAGAGTTGCATGAGCCCCCAATAAAATGATTTTTTTTAAAAAAGAAAGAGGTTTATATACAAGAGCAATTGAATAGTGACAAAACCCCTCAGCCCGGTCTAGATCAAGTCCATATGTCTGAGGCCAATCAACAAAGCCTTCTCCTGACTCGCAGAACACATACAATGATGCCGAATGCAGGAAGATCACAGATCAGCGGATGGAAAGTCTTGGGGATCCAGTGGCAGTAGAAGCATCTCAGTGCTGGCAGGGGTCTCCACGTGGGTCCCCCAGTTCCCAGGGCACGGGGTCGATAACTGGTCAGTAGACATCTCTCAGGGAGTGAGCCGAGAGAGAGAGAGAGAGAGAGAGAGAGAGAGAGAGAGAGAGAGAGAGAGAGAGACACTCCTGCCTCCAAGGAGGAAATCCAGAAATTCCCAGAATCCCTCAGGTGAAGTCCATACCACACAGAGGCTATCACCTGATTGACAGATTAGACTCCACCCCTTCCCTCTTAATCCTCTCCAGTCCCAAATTGACACCAGATGATGTAACCACTAAAGGCACCTGCACACAAGCACCAGAAAGTAGGCCCCTGTGCAATCACCAGGTGGGGACGCAGACTGTGTCTGTACCCTTCGTGTACATTTGAAGAAATCTCTTCCCCCTGGCAGAGTGAGAGAGGGGCACCCTGTATGTCTCTGCACCCCTACCCTCTGCCCCCCAGACTCACCAAGGGTTCATCTGTTTCTCCTGCAAGTGCTAACACACGCCTTTCTACCCTCCCAGATGTGTAAGCTGTTAACTGCATCCACAGGGGAGATCAAGGTGCCATCCCTGGGAACTGTCTCTTCTCCTTCTCCGGGCCTCCAGTCAGAAATCCACCTTCTCCTGCTCACACGCAGGGATGCTGGGCACGCAGTTGCCAGTCGCTGCCATTCCCTTGCTTTCCCTCTGAGAACTGCCAGGGCCGGGCAAGGCGCTGCCACTAGCTGATGCCTCAGAGTGCTGGTGGTGCAGTGGTTATGCATCCTCAGTTTGGTACTCTCTCATGACTCTAGCTGCCCCACAGGAGAGAGCTGCGGGGGTGATCAGTTTCTGTGCTGCTGGCCGTCTGGGAAACCCTGCCGGGCCAGTCTTCTGTCCCAAAGGGTCTCCAGGGTTGAGCCAGACTGGCGGCCACCGCTCTGCTGTTTCCCTCTTGGCATCTTCTCCGTGGATCCTGCAGGCTGTGAACTGGGGGTGGGGGTGGGGGGCGGGGGCAGTCTGTATTTGAAACAGACTCTCTTTCCTCGGGGGTTGGTGAAGGGCAGCCGCAGGGCCAGCTGCCTGCTTTGGTAATAATCTCTGACAGGAAGGTGGTGTGGCTGGAGTCACTGTGTGTGTGTGTGTGTGTGTGTGTGTGTGTGCACCTGTTTCTTGCCACTTTTGTACCACCGGGGCTGAGCTCAGGGCCAAGCAGATGGCCCACGAGCCATCTGGTACTTGAAGAAGAAGCTTGCCATCCCTTGCTCCGGAAGGGGATGTTTCCTTGGCCCGAGGAAGATATGACGCCATACCATACCCCCAGCGCTGTCTTCCATTAGAGCTGAGACGTCTCCGGGCAGTCTGTCCTTTGAATGCATTTGTGCGCAGGCACCCAGCCTCTTGCCGGCGTTGCTGCAGCTTTCTGTTTCGTCACCAGCATTCTGCAGCCGGGCTGTGTCTACAGCGAGAACTCACCTCGTCCATCACGCTCTGACGTCATGGGATGTTTCAGCCCCAAGACCTAAGTCCTTGCCCAAGGCAGGCAGGCAGGCAGGCAGAGTCTTAGCTGCGACTCCTCTGTGCTGTCCCACCTTTCTGCTCTCTCGCTGCACAATGTCTGCTAGACAAAGATGGGCTTCCCGTCCTCGTTTCTGCCCCTCCTCACTTATCTCTTTCTCCACTTCTGTCTCTAGACCTCGTCTGCTGATTTCCCTCCGTCTAACCATCCGCTTGGTTAACCCTGCCTTCAGCCACACCTGACAAACTTGGCTGAGTTCCTGTCTCATCCCTCTGCTTCCCCTCCCCTCAATCTGCCCGTTCTTTGAGTCCTTTCTTTTAACTCGGTTTCTCTTCCATCTTACAATTAGGAAGCTTTACAAAAGCATTCTCTCTCCTGCGGGGTGGGGGGGTCTGTCTCACCTCTCCTTGAAAACACAAAGGTTTCTGTCTGAGAGAGGTTGGAGGGTGACGGCATGGGAGGGGGTGCTCTTGCACACCCAGTGCTGGCTGTCTAAACCTCTGTTGACACCGCCAGTGACGGTGGTCCGGTGTTTCCCGGAATCACCATGAGGGACCCAGTGGTGTGCATCCAGATGTCACCAGCTTTCTCAGACTGCCCTTCTCCTGTGCCGGGGACCCTCTGGACTCCGAGAGGCCGTGCACCCTGGGGCGTCAGTGACCTTGGTCTCTTTAGACTCTGGGCTGTGACACTTCCTCAGGCTGTCCTGGTTTTTATTGAGTGTGGCCATTTGGGTCTGTCTGCTGGGTTTTCTCAGGTTATTTTATTGTCTCAAAAACTCTCTCTGCTAATGGTGCGCTCTGTCCTGGGTGATGCTCTGCACACAGGAGAGCCCAAGTTCATCTGTTTTGGAGCCCTCACCCCTACCCCCCTCTCTACCCGAGCAGCTTCCATGGGCATCTGGGATGCGTTTGGTGAGAAAGCTCCAGGGAGAGGCGGGGGCGCGGATACGCTCTTCACTAGGGGCCCCGCCCTGTCGTCCTGGACTGGTTTGAGGTTTGGGGTTTCCATGGAGACCAATGCACAGGATCTGGACCCGACAGACTGTGGGATGCGGGGCTGAGGCCCTGCTCTCCCGGACGCCACCCTACGCCAGTCTCTACCAAGACACCGGAGACAAGGCCCGTCCTGGGGCCTGTGGGGGTGCTGTGCTGTCCTTCGAGGCTGGGGGCACCCCATGAACAGCCTAGGGTCAGACACACTGCTCGGTCCTGCAGCACCTCCGTGGCGTGGTGGAGACCCCGCGTGTGACCAGTGTGCTCTTTGTGGGACTCCTGGCCGTGTTCTGTGCTGTGCAGGCGCACAGGGTTCTCCTCGGCTCATTTTCAGACACGGACCACCAGCCCCCTCCTCCTGGTCTGTGCCACTCGGGAAGCTCTGTGGCAAGCTGTCTACCCACAGCCAGTCTGCTGGTGTTGGCAATCCCACTGGCACAGCTGCCAGCCTCACAGCAGCAGTCCGGCCACTATAGCAGGGCAGCCGGACAGAAAGGGGCAGGGGAGGGTTGACAGTCCTGTCTTCTGGATGAACACTGGCTACAAGCCTGGGGCTCTCTGCACCAAGGTTCTGCTGGAGGTCCCAGACACTGACAGGCAAGGGCAAGTCTTCCTCGTCTTCTTCAAGGGCAGTCGATTTAACTTTCGGTCTCAGAATGGGTAGTTGGGTGTGAGGCCTCTGACTACTCTTGCCTTTCAGCTCTCCCTGGACTCTGGGCACCTGATGCTTCCTCCCTCCTTAGTCTTTGGCTGTGTGCGAACGGCCACACCTATCTGTTAGGCATGTGGTTTCGGAGTCAGCTGAATTTATCATGCTGCTGGGAGGTCTCAGGATGACTTGTCACTTCTGGGAAGGGTCCTGTCATACAGACTCCTGGATACTCTGCCGGGACTTGCACAGTAAGAGGAACACGGCCATTCTGGCTGCAGAGTAACCGGATGGATGGATGGATGGATGGACGGACTGATGGACAGGAATAAAGAGAGCTCAGAGGAAAGCCAAGAATCTACAGAGCCAGCATAGGCACCCTCCCAGAATGAATCCGGGAAATTACGAGCAGACAGCGAACAGAGACATTAAGTCCTGGTGCCCGGCACCCAGAGTCACCGCGGCCCCTGCTTCCCCCTAACCTATTAAATTCCGGGGACAGCATGCATTCCCCCAGCAGCTGCCTGTTCCTTTCTCATTCCACTTTAATCATCCTCCAGGCGGTCTGCCCTCCCCTCCCTCTCCAGGAAGAGGGAGCTGAGAACAAGCGTGGGTGGGTCTCCCACGGAGGGCCTGGCCAGCGTGCCGTCCTAGCACTGGAGATGCCGGCCAAAGGCAGGATGCCGCACTCGGTGGAGGGGCACACCCTGCAAGTCTCCATACCTTCTCCCCCCACTCCAGTGAGTGCCACAAAGACAGAATGCCCCATCCTTCACCGCAGCCGGGTCCCACACTCACCACTCCCCGAGACTCCTGGGGGCTGTAACAGTGGGTGTAACCCCAGTGGCCTGCGCAGGAAAGGCCTGGCGAGCTATTTTCACGGAGATGGTGCTGGTGGCTGCAGAGCCAATGCAGACTTGGGACGACCCATGTGCTACGGGGAGGGGGGGGGCAGCCAAGAAGGCCTTGGGGTTTTATACTGCAGTGGCCACCCGCAGTGGAGCCCCCATACCCCCCACTGGCCTTTCTCTGATTCCGGCTCAGGAGCTGGGTTCTGTGGGAGATAAGAGAAGAGGAGCGAGGGCTTCCTGCCCAGGGAGCCTCAGGGGCGAGGCTGACCAATCGCAGGCCAGGCAGCCCTACAGGCTGGAGCAGAGGCGAACCCCAAACCCCCCAGCCGCTGGCATCACGTCGATGCCAACTCACGGCAGCCCCTCCTGCCCCAGGCTTGGGGGGGTGAGGGTGGGGGCAGCGGAGAGAGCCGCGAACCCACCTCACAGGGATTCAGGCTGCCGTGCTGTCAGACGCAACCCCGATGGGCGGTGGAACGGGATACCGCTCAGTCGGCCCGGCACCGTCTGCGCCATCGTCCTCCTGTCTGAGCCCAAGGTGGCAGCCCCTGTGTCCAGCCACATCACCGAGGGCCTTCCTCTGGGGTTGCTGCCCCTCCACTTTGCCAGGCAGGCAGGAGGTCCTTCTCCGGGGACCGGCCTCTCCAGATGAGCATGCCCATCGCTGTCTCTAAGGAGCTGGTGGGTTTTGTACGGAGGCCTTCTTCCGAGACAGATGTGTTGGTTCTCTGGGCAGTCCGTGGCGCTTTATCCGCACTAGTGGGTTTGTCAGTGAGGTCACAGGCCAAAGAGAAGCGTCTGCTAGAAGGGCAGTATAGGAGTTGGCAGGCAGTGCTGGGAGCACCCCCCCCCCCAACTTCTTAGGAGCTCTGTATTCATTTACAGGGATAGTAGTGGCACAGCTTGGCTTTGTCCCTGAGAGTGTGATGGGGTGGGGGGAGGATAGAGAACATATACCCCCTGACCAATGATGCTTACTGAGCAGAGGGTTTGTTGGGGGGGTGGGGGGGAGTGAAGATATTGACGCCTGCTACCCCAGGCCAATCTCAGCTGGGGGATCTTGTTGAAGGTTTAGAGGAAGCAGAGGGAATGGGCTTGGCTGAGGGGAGGGCGAAGCTGGGCCTGGGCTACTTTTGCTCCATTTTCGCGAGGAGTTTTTATAAAGACCAGCGGAAATCAGAGGTGACAGCAGAGAGGTGCACTGGGCCTGATGTGTTGACACCAGGCGGGTGCCTGGGGCACATCTGTCGCCCACCAGCCAGATCTGGTGTGGCGCCTGCAGCTCTCTGGGCTCCGGGAAGGTGTGCCCTCTGAAAGGTTACAGCAGGGATCCTCAAACTATGGCCCGCGGGCCACATGTGGCCCTCCGAGGACATTTATCAGGCCACTGGGTGTTTTTGCCGCCGCTGCCTGTCCTGCTTGGCAGCAAACTCATCCTGGGCCCGCAGTGAATCTGTTCATAGTTTGTTTGCTTTTTAACTATAGTCTGGCCTTCCAACAATCTGAGGTACAGTGAACTGGCCCCATTTACAAAGTTTGAGGTCCCCTGGGTTACAGAATCAGCTCCTGCAGCCCCTGTGCCCTGAGGGCACACCTGAGCGCGGGGGGGATTCTTGCCGGTCAACGTTGATGTGCAAGGGGCAGAGAGCCAAAGCCCAGCCCTCGCCCCAGCTTCACTTGGGAGTCTTGTCTCTCTCCTTGCTGGCCCTCCTGTCTCCTGGTCACCACCAGATGACGCCGGCGGCACTGGGGTGGGGGTGGGAGCATCTGACATGCAGAAGGAGGGCGGCAGGAAGACTGGGAAAGCTTCACCCCGGAACATTCCAGGCTGAACCCCCTATTCAGGGCTTCATGGAGGAGACATGGATGGTCTCTCTGGGAAAAGAGGCACACAGAGGACCATGTGACTCAGCCCCTGGGCAGGGTTGGGGGGAACTGATGGGGGAGGGGGTGGGTGGGGAGGCACTAGTCTGACAGTCCATGGACGGAGGCCGATGACCAGTTGCTGAGTTAGGTGCTGTCGGTGGCTTCTGACTCACAGTGACCCGAGAGGCCAGGGCAGACCTGTGCCCCGTGTGATTCTGAGCTGCCCTCTGTGACTTTTTTTGTTTGTTTTGTTTGTTTTGTTTTTTTGGGGGGCCATCACTGCTTTCTGGTGGTGGGAGTAGGAGGCCCAGCCTTTGCTCCGGTGGAGCTGGAATTGAACCTCCATCCCAGTGGGCCGCAGTCCTGTGCACAACCACTACGCCACCGGGGTTCAGCCCTTGCCCTCTTTGACTTCTATCTTAGTTTTATTGACATGCGGTTCACATATCATACACTTCCACAGTTCATCTCGGCAACCAGTTCTAGAACCTTTTCTTCCCTCTTATCTCTCTTACTGGCTCCCCACGTCCCTCCAGCCTACGCCCCCGGGCCCTCAAACAGGCTCCAGTTCAATTATGGTCTCAATAGCATCATGCATCTCTATCCACATATGCTGCAAAATATACGAGGAAAAAAAAATAAAAGACCAAGAACAATAACAAAACAAACTTGAGGGAAAAAAACCCAACTGAGAAAACAAGCCAGGTGTATTATACACTAGAACCAATTCAGAATGGGTCAGAGGGAGATGAAGTGACCCGGGACTACACTTTCACCTAGTTGCACCTGCCAGGACAGCAGGGATGACACTCTCTGTCTGAGAAGAAGACTTTTCTCATCTCCCCACCATGGTCGGAGGGGAGTCATCTGAGGCTCGACCCACGTGTGGACTCTGTTGCTGGATTCCGGGCTCCCACGGGCACCTCTCGCCTTCTGAGAATCAGGTGCTCACAGCGTACGCTCCAATACCCTCCCCTTCTTTAGGTTTGGATTTTACTATTTATCATCCTTGAGACTAGGGCTCTTGATGGAGTTGAAAGCCTCACCTTTCTCCTGTGGAGCGGCTGGTGGTTTTGAACTGCTGACCTTGTGGTTAAGCAGCCCAATATACAACCCATTCTGCCACCAGGCCCCCCCCCTCCCCCCCCGCACCCCGGGTCATGATTCGCCATAGTCACTGGGAAGACCGACTTGGCCAGCACCAGACCGCTGCTCCTGGGGAAACCCAGGGTTCCCTTCCTGAAAGCCTCTGCTCACACCTGCTGACCAGCACGTAGCCTTCCTCGACGGCACGCCAGCTTTGGATGCCAGGCCGGCACCTCACTTAAGGCACGCTGCCGACTCATATCCTGGAGCTCACGGCCCGCCGCGCTGGAACGCCAGTTTGAGTCGGGACCTGCATGTTCTCTGAAGGGCACCCGGAAATCTCCGTGAGCCCCGAAACACCACACAGCGCATCCACACTGTGCCTGGAGTCGCTTTAGAGCGCAAGACCACCCATAGACCGCAGGGGTGCAGGACACGTGCTCGCGGCAGGAGAAGACGTCCGAGGGATGCCCTGCTCGTTCTCAGCTAGGGGCGCGTGCGCAGGGACGCCGGGTCTCCCCCCACCCTGCTCACGCCGCCGCGGACCAGGAAAATGCTGCGCGGAGGGATTTGGGGTCCCCAGTAAAAATCGGTGAATGACGAGGCCGGACTGCCGACAGGGAGAGGATGGGGCTGAGAGTGGACGAGACTGCCCAGGGAGAGGGTGTGGTCATCTCATAACTTCCTGTCCACGTGAAGCGTAGGGATGGAGCGTAGCCCGTCAAGGAGGGCTCGGCTCCTTGTGGGCGTGGCCTTCTCCTAAGGAAGGTCCTGGGAACCTCCCCCCCTCCCACCCCCCTGCTATCACCTTCCTGTTGACAACACGTGCAGACCTGTCAGAGCCCTGGAGATTCTCGCACAATCATCAGATCCACAAGACTTTGCACCCACTGGCTGGTGAGGTCCCTGCATTCTGCATCATTGCAGGTGCAGGCGTGAGCCTTAAGAGGGGGTTATGGACGAGTCTCAGGCTTACGGACTTGACCTGGACTGGGCTGAGCTGTCTGCTTGATAGGGAATGGCTTCTTGATATAAAGCTTTCTCTTGCACGTCGATGATTCTCTCGTCAACCCAGAGGGTGCTCGGTGAGAAGGAAGGAGGATGTGCAGACAGGTCCCTGCAGAGCATCCACCTATAAGGAGGGCCTGCTGGGGGCCAGGCAGGTAGGAGAGCCCAGGTCCGTCCAGCCAGAAGCAAGCCTTCAAATAGGAGGGAGGGGTCAGTTAACCATCTCAGCTGTGTCATATACTGTGTCATAGACTCAGCAGGCTCCGAGGACCACGTATATGGTCTCTGTGCTTGGATGTACTCATTGGAAAACAGCTCCCCAGGACCGCTCATTCGAAAGACAACGTGGCGTCACCCTGCCCCTCTCTGGCATGACCTTCCCGTCTGGCCCTCCCCTCAGGGCTGGGGGTGCACAGGAAACGTGTGCAGGCAGGACGCCAGCCAGGGGGTACTTGTTCTTGCAGCAGCAGCAGCAGCAGCCTGGGACACTGCGTGTCCCAGGAGCCCTTACCTGGCGCTCTCGAAGGTGGCAGACGCCGTCTTCTCTATGGCCCCAAATCCAACGCCAACAGCAAGACCCTCTGAAAGAGACACAGGAGCACCAGGCGGTTTAGGGGCTGTGTCCCCAGGAGGTGTGTGCGTGGTCAGCACTGGGGCCACTGAGGGGCATCGGACACCAGACCAGGGGGGCCACCTAGTGGGGTGGGAGTCTAGGGATGGCCGCCCCGCAGACCGAGGACCAAGCCCGGCCCCCAGGTCAAAGCAGGCTAACATTCCCCCCCACCCCCCACAACACACACACACAGTCTACTTGTAGGATGGCTGGGAGCTGAGCATAGTGTTCATGTTTCTTAATGGTTGTATTTGGGGAGGGGGGAGATAAATGATATTATTTCTTTTAAAACACTTAGCACCACACCTTTAGCTTTATTCATTTAATCAAATGCTGATTTTTAGCCCTTCATTCCCCCCCCGCACCCACCCCCACCGCAGTGGCGGATGCCTTTGGTTTGATGGCACCGGAGGCTGGGAGGAGCACAGACATCGGTTCTGTATTCAGGTGAAGACGCACGGAGACGTGAAGAGGGAGGGGGCCAAGATGATGATTTGATGGTGATGAGGATTCTTTCCTGTCTCCTCTGGGTGTCAGTGAGATGCCTTTTCCTAGTTCTTTCTCTCTCTCTCTTTTTTTTTTTTTTTTTTTGCTAATACGTAAGAAATGCTTTTATTGATTTTTATTTTATTATTCACCTGCCATACACATGTTGTGAGGTGCTGTGGGGCTGGTTCCACAGTGACCTTATTGGTGCTCCCCCCCCTCCTCCCTGGTGCCCCCACGCCCCGCCCTGTCCTCACAGGGATGTTCTTATACTCAAGCCCATGTAGAAGCCCCTGCATCCATCCGTCTGGCCGAGGGCCTGTTTCTACATTGCTGCTCCTCCACTCGACTGGGCCTAATTGTGGCAACGGCCGGACAACAGTGAGACGTCTCGGCCGTGTGCACACGCGATCGTAGACGCCATCCATTCGTGCAGTCTCTCCTACACTCGACTGTAGATGCCATCCACAGGAGAATGGCAGCAGCGGGGGCTGACCCCGCGGGCAGAGGGAAGGTGTCGTCTGGGCGCCCAGCCCAGGTGCACAGCCAAGAGTGCGAATTAGGTAATTAAGATAGCGGGACGGGTGTGATGAGCAGTTTCTGGCCTGGGGTTTTCGCAGCATCTGTCACTAACGCAGGGACAAAGGGAAGGGAAATTAACCGCCAATGAGAGTTTGTGCGGAGGCCGACGCTGTGGGGTGGGCCCAGTGTTGGGGTCGAACTTGGAAATGAGCGCCCGGGCTGAACCAGCACGTCCCCATCCCATGCCCTGGCGAGCCAGACAGGAGGGACACCTGGTTGTGCTGAGAGCCGGGCTGGATGCCGTCATGGGGCAGGAAGCTCACAGGACAGGCGTCTCATTGTCTGTAGGCTGTAGGCATCTCAGTGCCGCAGGCTCTGCCTGGTAAAGGAGGTCTTTTACCGGGATCCTCAGCTGCATCCCTGGCCTGCACGACGAGATGCCAGCGGGACCTCTTTACCAACGCAGAACAGCCACAAATGTCAGCAGACGTTGCCAAAGCACCCCTGCACCCAAACCAAGCCAAACTCACTAGCACTGAATCAATTCTGATCCAGAGGCCCTGTAAGGCAGGGCTGAACTGCCCGCTGGGTTTCTAAGACTGGAACTCTTTACAGGAGTAGAAAGCCTTCTCCTTTTGCACAAGTGGCTGGTGGTTTTGAACAGCCGACCCTGCAGTTGGCAGCACAACACATAATCACCACACCGGCAGGGCTCTCTCAGTGAGAGGCAATTCCAGGAGATAAGATTTGAAGAGGTTCCCGATCCTAAAAGCTTGCTTGCCATCAGTCATGCGGCTAAGACTGGCCTCCGGGCAGCCTGACAGGGCCCCTCCGCTCCGGGAAGGCCCAGCCTGCCTGCATCTGCTCCCGGAGGAGTCTGGCCCCATGTCCAGTGGACGGGGGCCCAGCAGGCAGGCACTCTGATCTCAGTCTGTGTCCACATTGGAGGACCAGCTAGGTTGACTGTGTCAAGGCTGGATACGGTGTGGAAATTCTTCAGTCATGGCCCCCAAGCCTGGCTGCTCCCACTGAAGCAGCCCGTGAAGTTTAGGGGAAAGAGAAAAACAAGCAGCACTCCAGAAGAGGTCAACGTAGCTCCCATGCTTATCAAGAAGCGGGCCTCAGAGTTCCATGAGGGGCTGTACCATATTTTCTCTGAACACATCAACATGAGCTATGAGCATGCGTGTGCAACGCGCATGACATGCACAGAAGACTGACATGTGTCAGGGAGGCGCTGTAGAACATGTGTGCTATTCGGGTAAAACAAACAGCAGACAGCTGAAGATGCTTGTCTCTGAACCCTCCTGTGTGTACAATGAAACCAACCAACCCCAAAACTCCCCACCATTGAGAACCTCCCTAACGCCATGACCCTTTAACCCCTCATGCTGTGGTGACACCCCCCCCCCCCCAAGCAAAACATTATTGTCTTGGCTCCTTCATCACTGTCATTTTGCTACTGTCATGGAGTCGAGCGACCCCTGGGAAAGGGTCCTTCGACCCTCAGGTTGAGAACCGCTGCACTAGGTGGATTCTGACTCACCGTGACCCTACAGGACAGGACAGAAGTGCTCTGGTGGGTTTTGAAACCGTCACTCTTTTGCTTTTTGCAATTTTTAGAAAAAAGGGCATTTGATCTCTAATTTGAACTCATTCATCCATTTATTTGTATCTTCCTTTTCTTCAGGAGCAAGTCTCTCCAACCTCCCTTTCTCATTTCCTTTCTTTTTCTTATTTTAAAGACATTTTACTGGGTGTTCGGACAGCGCTTATCACAATCCACACATGCCCCATCGTGCCGAGCACATGTGTACATTTGCTGCCATCATCATGCTCAAAACATTTGCTCTCTCCGTGAGCCCTTGGTATCAGCTCCTCCCCCCCCCCCCCAGGAACCCATGATAATTTATAAATCATTAATGATTTTTCATGTCTTACACTGGAGCTGTCATACTTTACCAGAGTAGAGAGCCTCGTCTCTCACCTGGGGAGCAGTGGGGGGCTTTGAACCTTGTGCTGAAGATCCCCACACCTCCCAGTGTGTATGACCAGGGCTCCTTGCATTTAGAAGAGCGATTCCAAATCCAGTTCCTTAAGGAGCTTTCTTGGCATGTGGGGTTGCCTCAGCTGGGCTTCTTTCTCATGGCATTCCCCCACAACACTGGCACCCCCTCTTGGTCACTAATCCCTGCCAACTGCTTAGAATGGAGATGGACTCCTGAGATCTGCTGAGTGGGGGCCATCTCCCCACCCACGTGAGGCAGGATGGACAGACATACCTGCATCCTTAAACAGCCAGGGAGGGCATCAAGTGCCTGTGCCAAACAGAGTCCATTTCCTTCGTTCCCATGGTTCAAGGGAGCAAGAGAGACAGAAAATGTGAGACTGCTTGAGCCAGCAAGTCCTGCTTCCTGCCAACCCAGCCTCTCCACCCGTTGCTTTTGCCCACGCCTGAATGTGCTTTGCACCTGAGGGGCTCAGTCTGTGGGCCCATGCCTGGTGGAGGGGTCAGACATGGCCCTGTGTGTGCCCGAGGTCCTGGCTGAGCCTCTGTGTGCCACGCCGAGGCCAGGAGGCAGTTAACATGAAGGTCAATGGCGTGACCAGAAGCACAGGTCAGGACAGGCCAGCCCTGGCTGGGCAGGGACCCTTCAGACAGAAAGGACAACCATTCCAGGGACTCAGGGCACTAAGGAGTTCTTGGCCTGCCTGTGACCAGGAATCAGTTCTACTTGGAAATAAGACACACACACACACACACACACACACACACACACACACACACACCACCCCAAGCCAGGAGTAGGGGTGCTTTCCACACTGCAGTGAGATCCATGACCTCTGAAACAGGGGCAGACCTGTGCCCAGGCCACCAGGATTCCTCTCCCTGATTCCAATTCCTGGCAGGCAAGGAAGCAGCTGGTTACGAAAGCCACCCTCCCTGTTGTCCCTCTCCCTCCCCACCAAGACCATGCCTTACCCAAACAGAGAGGCCTGTGCTCAGGAGGCTGTCTCCCCT
Organism: Nesogale talazaci; assembly: GCA_004026705.1. Classification (NCBI taxonomy): domain Eukaryota; kingdom Metazoa; phylum Chordata; class Mammalia; order Afrosoricida; family Tenrecidae; genus Nesogale; species Nesogale talazaci. Next base: position 17,557 of record PVJH01034730.1, read on the forward strand.
GGCACCTCGAAGGGAGGGCTTGCCAGGACTTTCTGCAGCAGCACCCTTAGCTCATGGTGCAACGCAAACTTTGCGCACCAAACTCCAGGGATGGGAGCGGAACGTTTGGGGGGCCCTCGGGATCAGTGACAGAATCGTGTAAGGAGGCAGGTGGGGGAATGGATCGGGGGAGAACTGATAGTCCCCACCAATCCAAGCCCAAACAAGCAATCGGTGCTGAGTGGGTGCCAGGTGGCTACAACAGGGGGCTCTTTCACCGCCCTGAGAGCAGGGGTGGGGGGCACGACACACACACAACACCATATGTGCTGGCCCACTGATCACCAGTGTGGTGCCACCTGCCTGCTCCTGGGGGGAGTGTTAGAGAAGGAACCAGCTCTGAGGGGTGGGCGGTTTGAGGGGCCAGCAGAGAAAAGATGTTTTCTAGCCACTCCCAGGGCTCCACCTCCAATCTCAGCAGCACCGAGAAGGTTGTCATAGCAGGAATTGCCACCCCTCGTCTTCCAAGGAGGGCCACTGGTAGCCTGGTGCTGGGCTGCTCATTGCAAGGTCAGCAGTTTGAACCTGCCAATTGCTCTGTGGGAGAAAAAAGAGGCTGTCTGCTCTCATATAGCTGCTGGACAGCCTCAGAAACTCACAGGGGCCAGTTCCACTCTGTCCATCATGGTCTACTCTGTCTGTACAGACTCAACGACAGTTGGGTTTGGGGTCCTTCTGAGCTGGCATAAGCAGGTGAGGGAAGGGGATACTGAGGAGAGACAGGCAAATTTGCCAAGCAGGAAGGCAGGGCCCTCTCCTGTCACTGTCCAGTGGACCTCTTGGCTCTTAGTTGGTAGACAGTGGCCGATGGCTACTGCTTGGCCTCTGCTTTCACAGGCTCAGCACAGTGGGCCAGCTCCCAAATTCCCAAAGGCTGCCTGAACAAAGGGGAAGGTGGCCTGATGCCAGCACCACCTATTCACCCCTCTGATAACTTAGTTTTACTTTTGTTGTTGAGTGTGTGCAGAGCATAACATCTACCAACTCAGCAGCTTCCACAGCCACCAGCCAATTGGTACCAACTCAGCAGCCTCCACAGGTGCTGTTCGGTGCCACCGATCACCGTCTTGGAGTTGTGTGACCATTCCCAGGCAATTTTCCCAGTGGTCTCTCCTTCACCCAAACTCACTGTTCCCTGAATTTCCTACGTAACCTTCTGAGTTCTTGTCACTCGATCTCAGATAGATGCATAGACAACGAAAACAAGGCAGGTGTTCCTTATGAGTTAGCGATTGTCTTGAAGAAGAGTTTGGAGGTCTTTTCTTGGTCCAGAGTTCAAAGGAAATTTGGAAGACAGCTACTTGGCCAATTGACTGGAAGAAATTCCTACCTGTGGCTATTCTAAGGAAAGGGGACCCAACAGATTGCCCAACCTAGGCAACGATATCATTGATATCATACATAGATAAAATTGGGTTGAAGACCATCTGATAGGGGTTGATGTCGTCCATTGACAGGGAGTGGCCAGCGGCTCAGGCGGGATTCAGAAGAGGATGCAGAAGGAGGGATTAAAATGATGAAGTCCGATGGAGGTTGGCTGAAATCAGAGAATGCTGGAGAGACAGTTGTCTTTTATTCACGGTGCCTTTGACCGTGTGGACCAGAATACACTATGGAGCATCTAGAGAGGTAGGGGAATTCCAAACACTTGATTGTGCTCTTGCTGAACCCGCCCGTGGATCGAGAGGCAGTTGTGCAAACAGGACAAAGGAATACTGCGTGGTTTTAAACCCAAAAAGGCGTGTGGCAGGGTTGTACCCGCTCATCATACTGGATCCATCCGTATGCTGGAAAGATCATCGGAGAGACTGGATGATACGAAGAAGGATGGGGCATGAGAAATGGAGGAAGGCTTATTAACAACCTGAGAAACGTCGATGACATCACCTGCTGGCTCAGGTTTGGAGGACATGAAGCGCTTGCTGATGGAGCTCAGAGATGGCAGCCTTCAGTGTGGATTAAGACTCGATGTGAAAGAGGCCCAAATCCTCACTTCTGGGCCAGCAGGGACATCACGATACATGGAGAAAAGGCACAGGTGGTTGAGGACTTTTGCCTTGCTTGGTTCCACAACCAATGCTCATGGAGGCAGCAGCCAAGACCTCAAAAGAGGGGCCGTATGGGGTCCATCTGTTGCACAAGATCTCCTTAGAACACTGAAAGGCGAGGATGTTATTTTGAGGACTAAGTTCTGCCTGACCCATGGAGAACACCGTGGCCTCCCATGCATGTGGAAGTTGGGTCACGGGAGGCTGTTTGCTGGAGAAGAGTATTGAAGTACCACAGACCGCTAAAAGGACCAACACATCTGTTTTGGAAGACATGGATCCAGAGTGCCCCTTAAAGGCATGGTTGGCAAGACTCCATCCAGAGGGGACATTTCTGGGGAGCAATGCACAGGTAGCTCTGACATTCCCAACCCCCCCCCCAATATTTCAGCATGACTGGGTGCCAGCAGGCCAACCTCTGGGAGCTCCTCAGGGCACAAGGGACTGTGGCCACCATGCCATACGCTCCCCAGGCACAGCTGGCCTTGTACAGGACATGCAAGCCCTGTCAGGTAAGGAGAGGGGCAGGTGGAAGAGTCCCAGCCAAGGGTTCAAGTCTGGGCCCTGAGCTGGAAGTCCAGTTGCTAACCATCTAGAAGGGTGGGAGGGTGGAAGGATGTGCCACCCAGAAGTGCCTCAGCACAAAGGCCTGGCACCCAAGAGCCTGGCTCCACGCAGG
>PVJH01034731.1:0-20358 GCA_004026705.1 Nesogale talazaci
TTGGATTTGAACTGCCAAGCCAGTGGACCGCAGTCCCGCACACAACCACTATGCCACTGGGACTCCGCCATATACAACTCTTATCATGATCGATACATACACTCATTGTATGCAGACCACATTTGTGCACTTGTTGCCATCATCATTCTCAAAACATCCTCACTCTGCCTAAACCCTTGGCATCTGCTCCCCATATTTTCCCTCCCTTGCCACTCCCCCTCCCCATGAACCCTTAATAATTTACAAATTATCATTATTTTCTTATATCGTCCACTGTCTGATGTGCCCCTTCACCCACTTCCCTGCTGTCCTTACTCCACGGAGGAAGGAGGTCCCATGTAGATCCCAACAATTGGTTCCCTCTATCTACTCCACCTTCCCTCCATCCTCTCACCACCAATCCCGAAAGAATCATTTACCCTGAATTCCCCATATTTTGGACTTCAGTGTACATGCCCTGGTCCAAGCAGACTTGTACGGTAGAATTGGGATCATGCAAGAGGGTGGGAGGAAGCATTTAAGAACTAGAGGACAGTTGCTATTTCATTGTTGCTACACTGTACCCTGACTGGTTCGTCTCCTTCCTGCAACCCCTCTGTAAGGAGATGTAGAAGAGTCCTATTCTTAACATATCAGTGTTATAACATATCTGTGTTGGAAAAAGTATAGCCAGATTGCTCCTTAAAATAGATGGTGATAAGAATTTGTCATTTACTAAGGACATGTTATCATTAAAGACCTGACCCTGGAGAAGACAAAATGTTTGAAGGAGAGAGTCAGCAAAACAAATCCTCAATGAGATGGATGGAGACACAATCTCATAGTGCATAAACATATTTTAAATTTAAGACAATGGTATGTCATGAATGCATAATTATATAGATAATAGTCGATGCTATAATTTATCACCATAAAATGTGCACACATCTATTGTAAACTCTTAATGCCATCTAATCAATGCCAATTCATAAAGACCCTACAAGATAGGCTAGAACGTCCCTTGTGTGTTTCATAGATTGTGTCTTACAGGAATATAAAACCCCTTATTTCTAACTTTGTGGATAGCAGCCCAATGGTTCTGCCCTTAATCATCTATGCTTAGAAATCTGGACGATAACTACTTGAACAAATGGCTTGAGGTTATCCATATTTGTATCCATTCTAAAGAAAAGTTTCCCATCATTACATTATATTTGTATTATGTGTTAAACAGGGTTCTTTAGAGAAACAAAACCAGGACACTAACAATTATATATACATACATATACATATACACATACACTTATGTAGGTAGAAAGATATCTAACATAAGAAATGAACAATTAGCTAATTTATAAAGCAGCACAAATGACTGCTTATTTGCATGAGACAGCTAGTACACTGGCAGTTCTTTGAGTCTTGGGGGCCGCCAAATAGTCCTCTGTAGAGCAATCCAGGCTGTTAGTTTGGGTAAACTAGAGGAACAAATTCAAGGACACTCATGTGGATATAAAGAAAAGGTTTATATATAAGAGAAATAGGACATTGAGAAAGCATCCCAATCCAGTCCAGTACAAAGTCATAAGTCCAATATTAACCCATATGCCCGATATCAGTCTATAAAGTCTCCCTCCGACTCATGAAGTCACAGGTCAGTGGGTGCATAATCCCGGCACTGGCAGGGTCTCCCCATAGCTCCTCACTTCCAGACTCAGGGTCCATCAACAGCATGCTGCTCCAGCTTCAGAGGTCTGGCTCCATTAGGGCAAAGCCGCATGGTCTCTCCACTGGCCCGTCCAACTCCTCGGATGCTGCCGTCTTGTCTTTTTCGTTATTCCTCGTCTCTGAGACTAACTCCCAACAACTGGGGAAGACAGCTTCCCATCTTCACGAGGGAAATATCGTGAGATTTCCCAGAAGTCTCAGGAGAAAGCCATGCCCACATAGAGGCCTCATTGGCTACTCAATGGCTATTTCCAGATTAACAGGCTAGACTCCACCCCTACATTTCAATCAGAAAATTAACATAAGCACATGACTGCCACACTATCTCACCACAAGCAGCAAACAGCAAGGCAGGTCACCAAGGCAGGTCAGCCAGATAACAGAGTCTGACAGTTCCCAGCTCAAGAGATGTATATTCCAGAGCATGGTAAAGCAGAGTTTGGAGGAACCTCAACTCACAACAACACAGTTCATGGATTAGGTGTCCCACAGGTAGTGCAGGTTGCAAATCGAGGCCCTGGACAAACAAGGCAGCCGGCTGATCCAAAGATCCAAGAGCAAGAGACAAAGGTGAGGTTTGCAGAGCCATTTATCTCCCCACCCTTCAATTGATCTCACACATCGATCTCACATGTGTTCATTGAACATGTTGTCACAACAAACCTACCTATCTTCTTTGGCCATGTTGGCCCAACAAACCTACCTATCACATATTAATAATAAATTTCTAAACATGAGACAAAAGAATCTGGAGTCTAGTTAGATTCACCCACATGGAGTTCCTGCTGCCAGAAAGGAAAATTGGAAATCAGTTTCAAAGAGCCCAGTTTTGTTTTCTCTTATTTGTTTTTCTTCCTTTCCTCTCTCTTTTTCTCTTCTCTGCCTTTTCTTTCATATGTCACCACTTAAGATAAATCACCTATCTACATTGAAAGTGTTCACCAAGGGTGTAATAAAGGAGTTCACAGACTGGGAAATCATCTTTAGCAATGACACAGCAAACAGAAGCCTTATTACTAAGATCTTCTAGAATAATTTGAAAGCTTACAATAAGAACAAAAACCCTTACTGTCCACTGAAGTGGTGGGCAAAGAACCTGCACAGAAGTTTCACAGGGGCAGAAATCTGAATGGCCAATAGATATATGAGAAAATGTCCCTGATCATTAATCATAAGAGAAGTGCAAATTAAAACAAGTATGAGATGTTACCTAAACCTCTCAAAGATAACACCCTCAATTTAAAATTCAGAAAGTGACAAGTGTTGACCAGCCTCTGGGGAAATAAGAACAATCGTCCACTGCTGGTAGATCCGTAGATATGTAGAGTCATTATGGGAATTGATTTGGTGATATCTAAAACAAATGGAGATTGAGCTATCTGATGCATATCCAACCATCTCTCTGCTGGGCATGTACTTGGAAGAGGCAGAAACAAACCACAGTCAGACATTCGTGTTCCAATGTTCATCATGGCACAGTTCATAATTACAAGGACTTGATGAATGGATGAAATGGATAAAAAAAAAACTGTGTTATATACAGACAATGGAGTACTACGTGTCCCTAAAATAGAGCGATGAGTACATGGAGCACATTGTCATGTGGGAAAAACTGGAGGAAATCATGCTAAGTGAAGTAAGTCAAGCACAAAAGGACATGTATAGCATGAGTTCACTGAGGAATGTTTAAAAGGGAAGGGCAAAGGGGAAAAGCTACTATATATGTACATTTCTGGGATAAGGTCCAGCAACTATGACAGGGGTCAAACCAAATTCAGATATGCATATGGCAGTCAACTAAATAAGGGGGGGGGAGAGAACAAATAATTTTAAAGAGACATGGATAGGGCAGGAGCAGGGCACTAATCCCTCTAAGGAGAGGGTATTGATTATATGGCCACAGGAGGAGAGAGAACCAGGCTTCAACCTGATGTAACAAGATGTGACTATGACATGCCTGCATATACCAGAGAACCATAGAGAGGTCCACAGGCCAGCCCCAATCCTGACTATGTGGGCACACCCATTGTTCCCTCAGAAAAATGCACTTCAGAGTACAGCATTAGAGCTAGGGCTTGGGGAGAGGGGTGCATTGGATTAGAGCATATGGGAAAAATGCAAAGGAATGGAGAGGCAGGAGAGGACATCTTGGCCCATCAAAACCCAAGGATGATGTTCCTGCTCAGAGCATACAATGCACGGGGCAGATTGTAGGGCCAGTCCCATCATGGGACTGAACATTACTGTGTTCATTATTACTGAACTGTGGTGCTGTGGGGTACAGCAATGGAGACATACAGCGGAAGTAGTACACGGTCTGGGCCCGATCATGCCAAGGCGAGGCACTGAGGGCATGCAGCAGAGCAGCAGGGAGATCAGACTGATGAACCTCCTGGGGAATACCAAATAGACTTGGGAGACAGTATGCAGAAGCCTATAAAAATCAACTGGAAAGCATTACTAAAGGTCACAAACAGACCTTGAACTATTTATGGGATTTTTCCTTTTTGTCAGTGGTTTTCTTTTTGCTATTGTTATTTTGTTCTTGCTTTTCACTGTTCTTGTTTTGTTGGTTTTGATTTCCTTTGTTGTTTTATGTGGCTTTGTTTGGACTTTGCACTTATTAATGTATCTGCATGTATACCCAGATAAGATTAGGCAGGATCAATAATTTGGAGATGAAAAAAATGGGAACAATGATTCTGGGGGATATGGGAGAAGGGGAGGTAAAAGAAATGAAGGTGGGGGAACCAACCAAGGGGCAAGGAAACAACAAGTGGACTAAAATTAGTGGAAGGAAGATTTTAGTATGGCTCATGGGGCTCCATTAGGGGCAATGTCATAGTAATGAATTCTTAAACTTGAATGAAGATCAAACATGATTGTGGGACAAGAGGGAAGTATAAAGGAAATTGTGGAAAGAACCAGGATGCAAAGGACATTTGTAGAGGCCTAAATACAGGCAGGTACATATATAAATGTATATTTATATATTATGTGGGGAATAGAAATACCATATTTTTCAGACCATAGGATACACCTGACCATGAGACACACCTAGTTTTTTGAGAGGAAAATGAAGAAAAAAATAATCTGAACCATATAGTATCAGTATACTAAAATGTTCTGGGATACCACATCTTCAGACCAGAAGATGCACCCTCATTTTTCCCCCATTTGGCGGCAAAAAAGTCCATCTTATGATCCAAAAAATACAGAATTAGGGAAAAAAAATTAAGGTTGCATATGGGCATTGGACCTCGACTCAAGTACTCCCTTAACACAGGAATAGTTAGTTCTAACAATCTGGCATTCTTTAATGCTCACCTTCCCAACATGAATGCTGAAGATAAAATGGGTGCATAAGCACATGTGTTGAAGAAAGCTTTTGGTGACCAGCTATCAAAAGATATAGCATCTGACATCTTAAATACTTGAGGATAAACAAGTGGCCCTCTAGCTGAGAAGAAACAAAACCTACATGGAAGAAGCACACCAGCCTGTGCTGTCATGTCGTATTGGTGGGATCATATATCAGACACCTAAGACCCAGAATACATCCATGCTCAAGGTGAGTTGGCGGTGGTGGGAAGCATGCAGTGGAGCCCCAATGCCCATCTGTAGACAATTGGATATTCCTTCACAGAGGAATCACAGGGAAGGGATGAGCCAGTCAGGGTGCAGTATAGCACAGATGAAACACACAGCTTCACTCTCGCTCTTTGGTTCTTCCTTCACCGCACCATCATGACCTCAATTCTACATTACAAATCAGATTAGACCAGAGCATGTGCACTGCCAGAGATAAGATCTCACAACACAGGGAATTCAGGACAGATAAACCCCTCAGGACCAACAAGGAAAGTAGAGATACCAGAAGGATTAGGGGAGAGTGAGGGGACAAGAGGGAATCGATCGCAATGATCAAACTAGAACCCCTTTCAGAGGGATGGATAACAGAAAAGTGGGTGAAAGGCAATGGAGAACAATTTAAGACATGGAAAAAATAATCTATAACTTATCAAGGTTTTGTGAGGGAGGGCGGACAGGAGAGCGAAGGGGAAGAAATGGGGAGCTGATATCATGGGCTCAAGTGGGAAGAGAACATTTGAAAACGATGATGGTGGAATATGTGCAAATGTGCTTGACACACTGGATGAATGTCTGTATTGTTATAAGAGATGTAAGTGAGCCGAATAAAAGTACTAAAAATAACAATAATAAAGGAAAAAATATATTTATAAATTTCATTTATTTAATGACTTCTTTTTATCTAGTATGCAATTACACTATCCTCAGATGAAATACAGCAGATTGTAACTGTTGGGACATGCTAGATGAAATATTATTATGCTTAGATAAATGAAATGCACCTTCTTTATGACTGCCTTCACGGGTCAGAATTATACATAGGTAGTTATAATGTCACAAACCAATGTAGATGCACTTTTGAGGAGGAGGGGGCCTGGAATGTACCCCTAGAATATCAGATTTAGTAGCTCTCAGGTGAATGCTGAAGAATTGCATTTCTAAAAGGCTCCCAGGGAGTGCTGCTGCTGCTGGTCCAGGCACCAGATGTTCAGAACCACTTTTCTCTTCTGGGTCCCTAGTTCTTGACTTTAAATGAAGTTTTTGTTTAAACTTGTGATTGTTGCTGATTTCAGCATTTACTCCTTTGCAACATTTACACAGCCCTCACTGGTCTATACAGAAATTCATACAGTATCATGGAAATTCCTGGGTGTCCTGATTCTTCCTACTATCATGATTTTCCTCAGAAAGTTCAAGATGATTCACCAAGAACAAAAGAAACAACTTGGCTGAGCCCCGGTGGCACAGTGGTTGTGTGCGGGACTGCGGCCCACTGGGTTGGAGGTTCAAATCCAGGAGCAAGGCTGGGCCTTCTACTCCCACCACCAGAGGGCAGTGATGTCCCCCCCAAAACAAAACAAAAACAAAACAAAACAAACAAACAAAAGATACAACTTACCTATTTAGAGACCCAAGATATTTTGCTTTAGGGACTCTGGGAGCTTATTTTAAACCTCCAGGGCCCTAGCATGGAACGTTCAGAGCATCTTATTAAATAAATGTGCTAAACAATTGAAATTCCTTGGGGGTAAAGAGAACAATAAAAAGAAAATTACTCTGTCCATTGAAGGTAGTTGTAAATAAGGTGAATGTCATTTGTCTAATGACTCTTTTTTAATCAGTATGTTCTAACAGTTACAATTTACTATATTTCATCTGAGGATCAGAATAATTGCCTCATCTTAAAAAAAAATCTCCCCTGAAACTGAGGCTTCTTAAACTACTGCTGCAATTCTGGCCATTTGTTAACAAGATTTAATTTGAAAGTTAGAAGTTTCTCCCTAAAGGATGTGTTATTTTTTACAGGAATTTTTAAAACCTTGACCTTCAAAATCCCATTGTGGAAAAAAGTACATTTTAGTCAAACAGACTCAAAAGGCAAACTCAATAACACTGAAGTTGGGAAACTATGGTATGGACTGTTGAGGAATAATATTAAAAACATTGTTTAAGACATATCAGTCATGCTTTACTATTGTATGATGCTAGTGAAAGTATTATCTAGACGTTATCTCACAAACTTTCTCCATTATTTTCTGCTATTTAAACTTTTGCCATAGCACTTTCCACAATCATAACTGCATAGAATCCTTTCTTAAGGTTCTTTTCTTTATCTCCCAATGAAATGTGTGTTTTTAGAGGTATGGACTATATTTTTCTTCCCCAATTCTCCCCCAGCACCTAAACTATAATGGCTTCTCAATAAACACTACTTCTTTAATGTACATAAAATCTACAGAAAACTTCAACATTTCCACAAGGTAAAAATGAATAGCCCAGATAAAAAGTGGACCAAAGACATGAACAGACCAGAGAAATCATTTAGGCAACCAGCACACATATAAATAAATGCTAGTAATCACTAGCCATATGATAAATGCAAATTAAAATAATGAGATGACAGACAAGTGTTAAAAAATAGAAAGCAAGAAGTCCTGGAGAGGATGTGGACACACACACTGCTTGTGGGACTGAAAGACAGCACAACCATTGTAAAAGCTGTACGGTTCTTCAACACAAAATTGGGAACAAAATTACCATATGAATCAGTAGTCATACTACTTGATAAATATTCCACAGAAATAAGAATCATAGCACAAACAGGTCTATGTCCGCCCATGTTCCTCTCAGCACTATTCACTATAGCAAGAAGATGGAAACAATCTAGATCTTCCATGAATGGGTCATGATAAGTAGTTTAAGAAGCATCAGTGGTCATGGGATATTTTTTTAAGATGAGGCAATTAACCCTCAGATGAAATATAGTAAGTCGATTGTAACTGGTAGAACATACCAGCTATCACAGGAATCATTAGATAAATGAAATCCACCTTCTTTACAGCTCCTGTACTTTGGTGCTTACACACACTTGAAGACTACGTAGCATTAAAGAATAATGATGAATTTGTGAGTCCTCTCACAGCACCCATAGATTTGGAGAAGAGTCTCCTGAGTGAAGTCAGTCGATCACAAAAGAACACCGGTTGCATGAGACCCCTGTTACAAAAATAAAATCAAGAAATATCTTCATGCTAAAAGGAACAGACATAAATGATGACTGGATGTGGGGAGGAAGGGAGGGAATGGGGAGGTAATAGGCAAGAGGAGAGACAGGTGTTAAGGTGGGTTAAGGAGGAGATACTGTCCTACAAGAGGGAAGTTGTGAGATTCCACAGAGTTGTTCTGATACAAGGTGACTCTTTACCTCGGAATGAAATGCTGCCCAGTTCTCCACCATCCTTAAAATTGCTTTTGTTTGAGCCCGCTGTGGTGCCCAGCCATCTTGTTAAGGGTCTTTCTTCCTTTTTTCTGGCCTGTACTTTACCAAGCAAGATATCCCTTTCCAGGGAATTCTCTCCTGATAACATATGAAAAAAATACTTGAGGCAAGTGTCATCAGCCTTTCTTCTAAGGAGCATTATGGTTGTACTTCTTCCAAGACAGATTTTTCTTTTGGCAGTCCGTGGTATTTTCAATATTCTTCTCAGGTACCCTAATTCAAATGCACCATTTCTTCTTTGGTCTTCTTTGTTCAAGGTCAAACTTTGACATGCATTTGAGGCAACTATGACTACCATGGCATGGGTTAGGCACACCTTAGTTCTCAAAATAACATCCTTATTTTCTTTCTTTTTTTCTTTTTTTTTGGGGGGGGCATCACTGCTCTCCGGCGGTGGGAGTAGGAGGCCCAGCCCCACTGCTGGAATTGAACCTCCATCCCAGTGGGCCGCAGTCCCGTGCACAGCCACTACGCCACCGGGGCTCAGCCCCCTTATTTTCAATAGTTTAAAGAAAATTCATACAAAAGATTGTTCAATATGATGTATCATTTTATCTCTTGTTTATGGCTTTTATGAACATTGATTGTGGGCTCAAAAATTCTTGGCAGCTTTAATTCTTTCGCCATTTAGTATGATGTTACTTATTGGCCCAGTTGTAAAGTTTTTAGTTTTCTTAACCTTGAGTTGTAATCCATACTGAAGGCTGCAATCCTTGATTATCATCCACAAAGGCTTCACGTCTTCCTCAATGGCAGCAAGCAAGGTTGTGTCATCTGAATATCACAAATAGTCAATTAGCCTTTCTCCAATCTTGATGCTACATATTCCTTCATGTAATCCAGCTTCTCTGATGATTTGCTCTGCATACAGATTGACTGAGTATGGTGAAAAGATATAACCCCGACACAGACCTTTCACAATTCAAACCCATGAAGTATCCTCCTGTTCTATTCATACAAATACTTCTCGATCCATGCCAAAATGTTGTATGAACACAATCAAGAATTTTGGAACTCCTATTTTCTCAAAGCTATTTATAGTTTGCATAGATATGCATAGTTGTAGGTCTTTGCATAGTCAATGAAGTAAAAGTAAACATTTTTTCTGGGATTCTGTGCTTTCAGTAAAATCAGCCAAAAAATAACAATGGGTGTGGGATGTAGTTTCCTGCCTGGGAAGGGTAAGTCACTGGGAATTTTAATTAAAAAATTATGATTTAATATGAAAATGGCAATCTAATTTGCACAACAAGTTAAAGTAAAAGTACCAATAGATCTCTTTGAAGCTCAAGACTAGAAGAAATTTAAAAGTAGACAATTAGGATAGATAGTGTCGCTATACTAATTCAATGCTTAAAAGTATACTTCTTTTTTCACCAAGCATTAACTGGAAACATTTTCAATGATAAATCCATTTTAGGTAACATATCATGCAGCACGCATAGTGGAAGTTTGAATTTTTTAGGAAATCATGCAATCTAAAGAAAGAGATAGAGAGCAGCAGGACACACTCTTCAGATATAAGTTTCCCATATGTAATGTAGGTGATTGCTAGAGGAAACTTGGAAAACAATCTAAATATTGATTCATAAAGTGTTTGTGGAGTTTTTTGACAATACTTGGAACACACAGTGTCTCGGTCCTGTAATTGAGTGCCATGTGTTCCACACAATCTAAGATTTCTCTGACCAAATGGTTTCTGTCTTTGAAGCACATGACTTTCCAAAACTGAATTGTGGTGATAATTATATGACTAAGCAAATATACATAAACTATTGCATTACAATAACAGATCAATTTCCTGGGACACAAAATTCACCTTAGCAAAGGGGCTAAAAATAAAGTTTCAGAAACGTTTTGATTTAATTGCTCAAGGTGAGTAGAACTTATTTATCTTCTTTGTTTTTTGTTTTTTGGCCATCACTGCTCTCCGGCGGTGGGAGTTGGAGGCCCAGCCCCACTGCTGGAATTGAACCTCCGTCCCAGTCGGTCGCAGTCCCGCGCACAACCACTACGCCACCGGGGCACAGCCCCTTATTTATCTTCTTTAAAAACTAGTTTCTACTACAAATCAATATAATTGTGCTTATGACTTTGAATTTCAGTTTTTGCTTCCTTTTTTATACATCTCAGATGCCTCCCTCAATTTTCACATACCAATTTAATCCAACTGTCATTGATTCCATTCTAACACAAAGGAACTCGTTAAAACAGAGTGGAACAGCATTTTAGGGTTTCAAGGAAAGGAATCTTAATAGAAACAGAGTGACAGGTAGGTTTGAACTGCTGACCAGGTAGTTGTCAGCACAACCTATCACCCATTACCAAGAAAAAACAAACCCAATTCCATCAAGTCTAATCCAACTCATAGCAATTCTATGTTCAACAATGTGAAACACTGCCAAATTCCGAGCCATCATCACAGTTGCTGTTTGAGCCCCTTGTTAAAGCCACTGTGTCATTTCATCTTGTAGTGATTCTTTTTTTTAAATTGATTCTTCTTTTCCTTTGCTCTTCTCCTTTCCCAGCTATAATGTCCTTTTCCAGGGACTTGCATTTCCTGAAAACATATGCACAACAAGTGAGATGATGTCTCACCATCTTTGCTTCTAAGGCGCACACTGACTGTAATTCTTTGAAGACAGATTTGCTTGTTCATCTGGAAGCCTCTGGTATTTCAATATTACTCATCATCATCATAGCTGAAATACATTGATTTTTCTTTGGTCTTTCTTATTCATCTCCCAAATTGCACATGCACAGGAGCTGATTGAGTACCCTCCAGGGAATGAAGTGACACCGTAGCAGTAACAATGAATGCAAACAACATTATGAGGAAGGCCACACAGTTAAGCAGTGCTTTGTTCTAGTGTATGTAGGGTAGCTATTAGAACTTAATAGCAACAATGTTATGTGTTAGAATAGAATTGTTCAAGGTGAGTAGAACATATTTGTCTTCTTTCAAATTAGTTTCTACTACAAATCAGTATAATTGGGCTTATGGATTTCAATTTTTGCTCCCCTTTTTATACATCTCAGCTGTATAAAGGAACATTAGCAGCTCTCAATCTATGGGTCATGACCCCTTTGGGGGGTCAAAAGACCCTCTCACAGGGGTCGCACAATTCATAACAGTAGCAAAATTATAGTTATGAAGTATCAGCAAAAATAATTTTATGGTTGAGGGGTCATCACAACTTGATGAACTATATTAAGGGGTTGTGGTATTAGGAAGGGTGAGAACCACTGCACTAGATCCTCTTGATTTATCCCAAAACTCACAGTCATTGAGTTGATTCCAACTCAGACCAATTCTATACAGGGGCATAGAGTCTTATCTTTCTCCCCCAAAGCTGCTGCTGGGTGCCTACCACCAGGCTTGTTGCTAGTAGTTTGATGCTTATGGTAGAACCACCATAGGTCCTTTCTTTGGTGTGTATCATTTAAATTCTATATTTATATATTGAGACTTTCCCTGTATTTTGTATCCATTACTGAGAGTGGTGTTTTGAATTCCCAATTATTCTTGTGTACTATTTCTCATTTCAATTCTCTCCATGTTTGCTTCACATATTTTGGGTTCTTTTGTTAGGGTCATATGCATTTATGATTGATATATAGTTGGAAGTTTTATGACCCTTCAAAAATGTTTACAATGCTAGACAACTGATACTTAAGGAAATAGAGGACTCAGATGACAGTAACTAGATCTAGCAACTAGATTAAAAGGATATCTATGAAAAATTCCTTTCTGCTATTTTCCTTTTAGCAAAAATTAATGAGAAAGTAAATGTTACAGGATTGATAGTTACTCGCTTCAATGCTCAGCAGCCAAGTGGAATACCAAGTGTACAAACATGGACAAATCAAAGAAAAAAATGGAACCAAGTGGCATAAGAGAAGCCCTCATGTTTCAACATTATAGGTTATGAAGGGAATTCTAATCAAATTATATTGAGGTGCCACCTTATGTCATTGAGGATATCTTTAATAATAATGATGATGATGATAATAGTGATGAAAATTAGAAAATATTGATAAGCAGTGTTTTGAGAAATTGATTATTTTTCTAGTTGAGATGTGAAATTGAACACACTCTTTCTCTTTAGAATCATTAAGATCTCTAACTTGAGAAGCACAGAGTTATAGAAATGTGAAATAAATGCCCCCTACTTAATCACTGGGAATGAAAATAGATTAGGCCATTTTTACTTTGTCCCTTTATTTCTGGACCCAGGTATTATACAGGTTGAGAATACAGAACATTATGGTTGTGACTGATTTACAGTATCTTTGAAATCAATCTCAGCTTCTTCCCATCAAGTCGATCTCAACTCTTAGCAGCTGCAGAAGAGACAGCGTCAAGCGGCCTCACAGAGCCACTGTGCTGTAACTTTATAGAAGCACACTGACACACATCTTTTCCCTCACAGACGGTCCCCTTGGTTTAAACTGCCATCCTTTCAGTTAGCACCTGAACTCAACAATTGCACTGCCAATGCTCTATCCATGTATTATAAATGATACAGTTTTAACTTTCTATGTATCTAAGTTTTGTACTATAGATGACGACTCTCATTGGAATTGTCTTCACAAATATTTCACTTTAAAAAGAACATTTGCTATACGCTCTCTATTCACTTTGAACTATGCTTTATCTCTCTTTTTCTCTTTCTTGATAATTTTTTGTACAGCAGGTTTATTTCAGCCACTTACATTTTCTCAAAACCCATCCACCCTTCAATCATTCTGTTTGCATTATTTTCTCTCCCTCCTCATTTCCTTAGTGAGTCAGGAAACAAATGTAGCTCTGCCTAAGATCAACATAGACTTTTGTATCACTAAGCATATATTAGAGATTATTCTTCAGTCCTTGGTTTTTTAGCAGCATTAAAATTATTGACTAGGTTGATGTCTTCAAACGAGACATATTTGCTTCCATAACCTATGGAATGGATAACCCAATTATCATAATGAGTTTACAAAGACAATTTTATATAACCTATTCTGGTGAGCAGTGATTGGGGTCTTAAAAATGTCTTCTTCTAGCTGTATATCTCATGTATTCTGAGGTAAACTGCATGCCATCTTTCTTTAGACAGACAAACTGAACACCAAGAAAAATGTCCAAATATTTTTTTAGATAAACACTTTAAGCGGGGTGGGGGTGGTGGAATTTCAGTCTACAAATTACGATTTCTAGGTATAATTTCTTTTTTATGTTAGGCTTTTCCTTTGGGTATTTTAGAATCAAACTAAATATAGATAAACTTCTCCTTTACGTGCCACAGAGAGAGAGAGAGAGAAACATTTCAGAATAATTCCCTTTGTTTTTCTCCTTTGTACCCAAGGGAGCTGAATTGTTTAGTGTGAAAAGACAATAGAACAATTTATTTAATGAAGAGCTCAGAGATTCAGCCCCAGAGAGATGCAAACCTTAAATATGTTCTCATTGGCCCTTCTCCCTGCAAACTGCTGATCCACATCTAGCTGAAAACCAAATTGGGTTTCTCAGTAATAGTTTATGGGGAAGAGAAACAGCATCAGCAATTCCATCAGGGAACGTTAGTGTGCACTATTGAGGGCTGGTGAAGTAAGAAGTTAAGCAGAGAGGAAAAGGGTGCACATGCCTCATTTCACTGGTAAGCAGTCTGACAGTTCTATAGTTGGCCGGGAAGGTAAACTGTCCATAATTTGAAGGGACTTTGGATTAAAGCTCTCATTCTCTTGCTTCTTTGTCTTACTGACATCTAGAATCTCTCTTAAAAGAATTGGAAATGACTGTTTATTGAATGTGTTATATTCTAAAAGACATCGCTTCATTTTATCTCCTCTCCCATGAACATCACTTTGCTACTTTCTTTTATAAATTGTAGATTTCTCTTATATTTCCTACATTCACCAATTAATTCATTGCCTAACAAATGAACAGAATGTATTGCTTGTGCAATTTCCAACAATAAAGGGCTTCTCTATGGTTTATCTAACCTTGTTTCAGGTGAAACATTTATTGCGTTCCCCAGTTAGTGCAATGGATGTTTTTAGTCTGAGGTCACAGCTCAAATGATAATATGTTTGCTCTAATCATAATATTAAAATAAAAGGGTTCGCGGATTTTTTCATATGTTAGATAATATAGAGATTTGATCCTGACAAAAGCAGAGTCTAATAATGAAAATATTGCCTGATTCTACTTGGGATATCTCATGTATTCTGAGGTAAGCTGCATGCCACCTTTCTTTAGACAGACAAACTGAACAGCATTGTGTAGGTAAATGGGACTCTATTCACAACCATACATAAATTAGGCAATTCATGTTTCCTCGGATATCTTTGTATATGTTGTAAATATAAGTATATCCAAATATAGCCATAGTGTAAGGAACAGATAATCCAATTATCCTAATGCAGTTAACAAAGACAATGTTATATTTTTTATTCTGGTGAGCAGTGATTGGGGTCTTAGAAACTAGGGAGCAGCCATCTAAGGTATTGTTCTCTCCCCATCCAAAGGGCTACAGAATTAAGAAAATCAAAGATGCATGGAAAAATACAGAATTAATGTACCATAAGAATCTTAATCTCCTTGACCATAACACCAGAATAGCTAGATGGTGTTCAGTTATTACTACTGACTGCTCTGAAGGGGATCATGGTAGAAAGTTCTGGGCAGAGTGGGAGAAAGTGGTGGTACAAAATTTGAAATGATATTGCTTGGATAGGGAAAGGCAGAACTCCAAAGATTGTGGTCCTTAGTCATCTTTCAAGCCATGATTGAACTCACCCCTTTAGCTCAGCTTTCAGGCAAGCAAGGGGCATACCTGAATATTAAAGAACCCCTGTTGTCATGGTGTTGGTTAGCCAGGTCAAAGTTGGAAACCACCAACTTCCAGAGGGAGAAAAAGGGGCTTTCCTCTCCCATGAAGACAGTCTTGTCAAGCCACAGGAGATGTTCTATCCCATTGGATAGTGTCACTCTGAGTCAGCATTGACTAGATGGCCGTGATTGACTAGGTAAACAAGGGCACTACAAGAGTATGCACTCCTCGGAAATTGGCCATCTGAGATCAGAAGGACAGTATTTGCAGAGGGATAAAGCTTAGAGGGAAGGCAGGGACAAGATGGAAGGATGAAGAGAAACAAAAGATTCAGGGAGGAAATAGAAAGAGTACTGCTACACTGTGGGGATTACATTCAGATCGTAAATCAAAATGCATGTGAATGTTGAGGAGAAGATCAGTCTTCTTGATTATCTTTTACTCAAATTGCAATGAAAAATTAATAAAATTTAAAATCAAATAAAATTTATTTTACTCTAGATAGATCTTTCTTGTGCAGGTGGCTTATGGGTAGTAATCAAACATTCGCAATATTTTGTGAAAATAGTATAATGATTTTTGAGGTATTAGTCTCATTTACTTTGCCAACTTCAATGTTCAGGAAGCTGACTAAAGTGGGATTAGATCACTTTGATTTACACATTTAACACAAATATCTTCATGTCTTCCTTGTGCAGTGGTTCTAAAGCATTCATTATTTACTAGGATAAGAAAATAGTGTGTATCGGTTGAGCCCTGGTGGCGCAAGTGATTGAGTGTGGGACTGTGGCCCGTGGGGTTGGCAGTTCAAATCCAGCGGCGGTTCTCAGGAGCAGCACTGGGTAGGCCCACGACCACCAGAGGCAGTGATGCCAAAAAGAAAAAAGAAAGAAAATAGTGTGTATCAGAAATCATAATCTCGAACTCACAGGTAAGCATAAAACTAGTTACATGAGAGACACATCAAGAAATATTACTGGATATTTTGTATGTGAGCCTTACAAACTTTGTACTCTCTAGCATTCATGTTTTGCATTTCACTGATACGTCAAATTGCTTCCCTTATTAAGCTCAGTGTCACAAAGGGCCTTCAAATCTTCTGTTGATTATACATTTACATATGCAACCTCTCCCCATTCAGGAGCATGTGCACATGAAGAAACACTCACACAGAACTTGTATTTGAATTTAATGGTGTGTGCTTTTGTCTACAAAGTCCAAATACCCTTTTCTTTCCTTGGGAGAATCCAGTGGGAAGGTGGTCTCTGAAAGAAGCCAAAGGGATCCATCCTCTTTAGTAGAGTGCTGAATGGAGGCCAGCCACCTATTGTCTTTGTAGTGGCCCTAATTTTGACTTTGATGAAGCTTTAAGAAATATTGTCTTCTCTTTAAGGATTACCAACACCTGTAAGGAAGTTTTGGCAAATGATAGCCATTCAAGACAGATTTATTATAATGTTCATAAAAGGAACTCGCAAATACCAGGTGGTCACTGCATATCACAGGCAATGTCCTATAAAAGTACCTACCTCATTCCATTTAATTCTTTCATCCATCTTATTATGTAAGGAATATTGGCTGCTTCCATTGGTGAGGCAAGGTATCTTTAATAGAAATTAAGGAACTTTTCCAGGTAGTAAGTTGATAGAGGCAGAATTCTATTCTAGGCAGAGTGGTTCCCACATACATTTTGGAAACATGCCTTTATACTCAGTTACAGTTTTACATCTAAAAAAATTCTCATAAAAATAGATTAATAATAGCAACAGCTTTGTTTAATTGAGATGCTTTTGTATAAAAGGCATTTCTAAATCAACCAAAAAGGATAATGGTAATGAACAGATATTGTAATAGAAAAAAGTGTCATCAAGATGATCCATCAAGACTAGTAATAGGAGTGGTAATATCAGGAGGGTTGAGGGATGGAGGAATAGAAAGGGAGAACCAACTTCAGGGATCTACATGTAGCCTCCTCTCTGGGGCACGGACAACAGGGAAGTGAGTGTTGGGACACATTTTACAGTGTACAGGATGAAAAAATAATTTGCAAATTACTAAGGGTTCAAGGGGAAGGGGGGGGAGGAAGGGTAATATAGGTAGCTGATAATGGGGGCCTGGAGGGAGGGAGAATGTTTTGAGAGTGATGATGGCAATGGGTGTGTAAAAGTGGCCTGAATGCAACTGATGTTGTTAGGGATTGTGATGTGAGTTGTAGAGGCCCTCCAATAAAATGATTAATTTAAAAAAAGGTGGAGGAGGGGAAAGGGGAGTTTTTTTTTAAAGAGGAGCTTGTATCAAGGGCTCAAGTGGAAAATATTGGGAAATATATGTGGAAATATGTGTGCAAATGTGCTTGATACAAATGATGTACTGAATGTTGTAGTAGCTGTAAGAGCCCCCAATAAAATTAAAAAAAAAAGAAAAAAAAGATTAACTGTCACATTTATGACATGGATAGTCAAACAAATGCCCTTTGATCATTCACATTCAGCGGATTGCCAGAAGGAGAAGAAACTATTGAGGAGTTCACAGAACATGTATCTAATAAGCCTGGATGTTCGTATCAGAGAAAAAAATCAGTTTATGTACACAACTTCAAATAGAACGAGAACAAAAGAATAGATGTTAGGGAAAATATCTCTGCTAAGTTAATGAGACTGAATAACTATATACAATGAAAATGGAAAGGAAATACTGTGACTGAGAGAGTCACTGTCACTAGAAAATATAAATTACAAAATGCCAGGTTGTTTTTGTCAAAGTGAGACTAGCTGAGATGTCCACTCGCTATCATTGCCCAATTTTTTTCCTTTCTTCTCCAGCTTCCATCTCAGCTACATGGAACCAGAAAACCAAACAAAAATTTCCGAATTCCTCCTGCTGGGCCTCTCTGAGGATCCTGAACTTCAGCCTCTCTTATTCGGACTCTTCCTGTCTACATATCTGGTAACGATGCTTGGGAACCTGCTCATCATCCTGGCCATTAGCATTGACCCCTACCTCCACACCCCAATGTATTTCTTCCTTTCAAATCTGTCCTTTGTGGACATCTGTTTCATTTCTACCACAATCCCAAAGATGCTGGTGAACACACAAACACAGAACAAAGGGATCACCTACACGGGGTGTCTCGCTCAGGTATATTTCTTTACAGCTTTTGTCGGAGTGGACAACTTTATCTTGACCGTGATGGCATATGACAGATATGTGGCCATCTGTCACCCCCTGCACTACACAGTCATCATGAACCCCAAGCTCTGTGGCTTGCTGGTGCTGATGTCTTGGCTCATCATGGTGTGGGCCTCTTTGATCCATGTTCTACTGATGATGCGGCTGAAATTCTGCATCGGCACTCAAATTCCACATTTCTTCTGTGAGCTGGCTCAGATGATTAAAGTGGCCTGCTCTCATGCCCTTCTTAGTAACCTATTTTTGTATGTAGCAACTGCCTTGCTGGGTGTGTTTCCCCTCACTGGGATTCTCTTTTCCTACACTCAAATTGTTTCTTCCTTAATGAAAATGTCCTCCGTTGAAGGTAAGTACAAAGCGTTTTCCACCTGTGGCTCTCACCTTTCTGTGGTCTCTCTGTTCTATGGGACAGGCCTTGGGGTCTACCTTATTTCTGCTGTGACTCATTCTTCCCAGAGGAACTCCATTGCCTCAGTCATGTACACTGTGGTCACACCCATGCTGAACCCCTTCATTTATAGCCTCAGGAACAAGGATATGAAGGGAGCCCTGGGGAGGATAATAAGCACAGCAAATTGTTGTTCAAGATGGCCTTTGATTTCCAGACTAAATAGGCCTTTTGGTACTCAAAGCCAAAAGACGTGAATTTAAATATCTTTATTATTTTTGTAAACATACATAATTCCATTTATTCCCAAAGGATCTTTGATGTTGTATTTTATTTGTTATTGTGCCATTTTTCCTCAGTATTTAAATTTTTTTCCCTATAGGCTTTCCAAAAAAGCTTTTGTCAGTTATCTTACTATTTTCTCACAAAGGCCAACATTGGAGTTAAAACATTTATCGTATAAATGTTCAAATGGTTTTCCCAATGGCTAATCTCTTAAGCACTGCTACTCTTCACCCTAAATTTTGTGTACATTTTCTCCTGTGTTTAAATAATATGACAGTCAAAATAAAGCAGTTTCCACATCGGGAGTCTGCCCAGTGTTTTACATGCATAATTTCATTTAATCATGGCATTTCTTTGAATATATTCTTATGCATTACATTTTGCTGAGCAAATCTGTTTAATAAGAGTGGATTTAAATCTGGTAACTTATCATTGAGCTCATAAACCTAACTTGACTGTCCCTACTTTTCATAAGAACAGTGATGTGGTTTTCAATGGTGGATTTCCAGATTTAATATTTTTTTTTCTATCTGTGGTCTTAACGATTCATAGAATAATCAGAGATATTGATTCATGCCTTGTGGTTCTTTCTTCATTTCTCTATTTCTCCTCTATTTCTTCTTTCTCACAACCTGTATTTTATACTACCCTTATATTTTATCATTGCAGTTTTGAAATATTGCCTCCAATCTCCTAAGACATATATTAATTAATATGTGGAATATGAGTTGTTTTATTTTCTGGGATAATATGGGGTTGTCGTCAAAAATGGAAGTTCTGGGGGCTGAGCCCCGGTGGCGTAGTGGTTGTGCGCGGGACTGCGGCCCACTGGGACGGAGGTTCAATTCCAGCAGTGGGGCTGGGCCTCCTACTCCTACCACCAGAGAGCAGTGATGCCCCCCTTCCCCCCAAAAATGGAAGTTCTGTATGTGTGGAATGCATTAAAAACCTCACTTTTTGAGAAGAATCTTTGTAGAGGTGAGCCTTCCCCCTGAAGAATGGAGTACTAGATGTTGCGAAAGTTAGGTTTTCTGTCAGCTTTGGTGGACAAGTATTCTCTTATGATACAATCTAACATAATGTGGACAGCTCCACTATGAGAT
>PVJH01034732.1:0-20281 GCA_004026705.1 Nesogale talazaci
TGAGGTTGTTGAATAATACTGGCTGTAATGAAAGCAAAAGCAATAAACTAACGAGGGGGCCCCACAGTGGCAAGAGGTAAGGCAACAGTCCATTGAGCCCAATCCACAGTGGATCGGTGGTCAACTCCTGTCTTCTCTTCTCCGAGTCTTCTTGCAGCCGCTTGATTTTGTCTCTTACGATTCCAGATTTGTTGGCATGTTTATTGCACTGCCTTACTGTAAAATAAATTTCCTGGTGTTTAACTTTGAAATACAATTGTTTTGTGTCATGGTTTTCTTTATTAGGTTCTTTTATTATGTAGAGTATTAGCAAATAGCAAAATTAGACAGCAAATCCTTGTTTAGTTTGACTGTCAAATAGATTATGGAGTGGTTTTTTTCTGTTTTAAAGATTCAAGAATTACAGGTAGATTGTTTTATTTTTGAGAGAGATAGACTGCATATGAATAAGGGATAATGTGTTTTTTCCCGATGTTTTGTCCATTTTATGTTTAACCTAAATTATTTGACTTTTCTTTCAGAATTCTCAGGGGTGCTGCACCAGTGTCACATTTTGGCATCTGAAATGGTCCATTTCATTCATCAAATGCAGTACTATATTACATTTGAGGTATAATTAAACATCTTGCTAATTTCAGTTTAAATGAGCCATATCTTAAGAGTATGTTTCCTAAAGACTTTGCTGTATATTAGAAAGAACGTGAACTTATTCACACTTTTGGCACGGTTGTTTCCTAGGTGCTTGAATGTTCTTGGGATGAACTTTGGAACAAAGTGCAGCGGGCTCAAGATTTGGATCACATTATTGCAGCACACGAGGTTTTCTTAGACACCATCATTTCTCGATGTCTGCTGGACAGTGACTCCAGAGTAAGCCTCTTATTTGATTTGCAGCTAAGGAAATAACAACCTTCTTCTTTTCTTGGTTTTCTATCAAGTGTAAATCACATGGTGTAATAATATTAGTAATAATTAAAACACTATTATTACAAGTCTGACACTCAAGGAACATTGCTTCTGAACAGAATTGGGATGAGTACTGAAACAAGGAGATGGTGCTCTCAAATGGCTAGAGTAGAAAAATTGTGAAAATACAATACTTATCATCTAGGAATAAGAATTATACTATTGTTAGTGTTCATAATAAAAAAAATCTAGTCTCTTAAAAAAATGTTTTAATTCTCATTTGACAGACCAGGTGAACATTTTGAATTGGTCAAACGTAGTGCCTAAACAAAGTAAACCAAGCAAAGCTCATTGAGCAAAACAAATTTAACACGTATGAAAACCCAGCTAAGTAATGTGAAGAAATGTAGGATTTATAATTTTAGTTTAATAATCTTTGTTTTTTTCATTTAGTTGATATCTGACTACATGAAAATACAGTATTTAGTTAGAGAATAAAATGATTATTTAGATAAATCCTAAGCTGCCCTTGCTCTCAAATATTTTGTGAACATTTTTCCTTTTAGGGACCTCTGTTCTCTGAATGTTGCATATGGGAAATTGTCCTGAGCTTGAATTTTACTCTAAGATCTGCGACCAAAAAGAATGTATTGCTTTCCATTCAAATTATCATTGTTAGGTAGGATGCAAAATTCAAGTTTCTTTCTGAAATTCGATTTGAGACTTCCAAGAAAGACCATGTCTTATAAAATAGGTATATATTTATATATATAGGTATTTGTATGAAGTTAAAATATCTTTTGATGGGGTGCTGGGGAAATTGTATATTTGTAAATGTAATAAGGGTATATCTTGAAAAAAATAGCAACCTATAACTTTTACAAAGGACTGTGTACTGACTAAATACACTTAAAAGAAAGGGGCTGAGCCCCGGTGGCGTAGTGGTTGTGCGCAGGACTGCAGCCCACTGGGACGGAGGTTCAATTCCAGCAGTGGGGCTGGGCCTCCTACTCCCACCACCGGAGAGCAGTGATGCTCCCCCCCCCCCCAAAAAAAAAAGAAAGTACATTTTGAAATGTTTGCTGCCAAATCTATTTAGTCTGTCTTTTATGACTAGCAGACCAACTCATAACCCACCATGCCAGCAGTGCTATAGCTTAGTCTGTCTTTTAAAAGATCGAGGGAGGTGCCCTGGCTGCACTGTTGGGTAAATGTTGGATTGCTAACCACAAGTTGGTGGTTCAGACTCACCGTCCATTCCATGGGCGAGACTAGAGTCTGTGCTCACAGAGATCCACAGCCGCAGAAGCACTATAGAGAGTACCTGTGAATTGGAGTCAACGTGGTGGCAATGGATTTGAGGGGTTGGGGTAAAAACAAATCACAACATTTCTTTTAATATGCTATTGGCTTTCAAGTTAAGCTTTCTATTCCACAATAAATTTACCATAGCTCTAAAAACAGAAACAAACAAGAAAGACAGAAAATGAAAGGCCAGGTTCGCAGAGGCCTGCTTCAGAGTACACGTGCCATCTCTTCAAGATACATTCACTCATAGAAGAAACATTACTGATTCTATATTTGATGCTCTATATTGGTCAGTCATACCTGAGAGAACAGTTTTTTTTTTTTTTGAAATGGTGAATTTCATTACTGAAGAGTTAGCAGTTAAAGAAAAATATTGCTCAGGTAGATGATGCTTCTACATGAAATTTGTGTGTGTGTGTGTGTGTGTGTGTATTTCTTCCTTTTCCATACTCTCTGGAACATATATATTTTATAAACATTTAAATGTACAAAAATAAAATACTTTGAATATAATTAATAATTATTGTTGCAAACAGCCAAATATTACAAGCACCATTACTTAATCAGATTCTTAAATTAGTTGCCAAATTAGTTCCATGTTTTTATTGCATTGTAATTTGAAGACCTAGTTTGTACAAGTGTAAACAAAAGAACATAAATTGCTCATTTTGTAGTATTTGTGTTCTCTCTTGCAAATTTCAGGCACCTTATTACTATTAGTAAACAGTGTCTTTGTCATACTGGAATTACACAAAGTTTCAGAAATTCTGTGAATTCTCTGGTAGCTTATACAATTCTGTGTTCAATCGATGTATAAGAGCATCTTCATTATGTTATTATAAATGTTGAGATAGTAACGACCAGGATCTTGTTCCTAGACGTGAGGAATTACCTAGCATGAATATAATCAAGTTAGGTTTATCTGTGTGACTTCTAAAATGTTGGTGGATGCCTTGAATCTTTTTTTTTTTTTTTGGAAAAGCATCACTGCCCTCTGGTGGTGGGAGTAGGAGGTCCAGCCTTGCTCCTGGAGAGCTGCTACTGGATTTGAATCTCCAACCTACTGGGCTGCAGTCCCGCGCAGAACCACGCCGCCAGTGGAGCTCAGCCTTGAATCCATTTTTGACTCGTGGTATCCCCATGTGAAAGTAGAACTTTCCATGTGGGGCTGTCTTGGCTGCCAACTTAGTGGACGCCGCTTGCCATTCATACTCTGTCCATACCTGACCTTTTGATTGACAGCTGAGCACTTTGCAGATTGACTACAAGGGTTTCTGATATACTAAAATAGCTATGGGTCCAACAAAACAGCTTTCTGCAAACAGGTCAATGGACATTTCAGCCCTATATGATAGCTTTTTGACCCCATATTTCCATGCATTAATAATTTAAGCATTGTTTGGTACTAAGCTATTGAAAGAAAAGATGAACACATTTAACTCCAATGCAGAGCTCCTGGAAATTGTAAACTCACATATATTAACTATATGTGGAGTGCCTACTTCTGTGGGAATGCTATGGTCAACAAGATCTGCTCCTTGTCTTTCATGGGTTGAAGCAAAGACTCAATATGTCCCGTCCCCACCCCCACCCCCACCCCCCAAAAAAAGTGTGTGGTACTTGGCATTCTTGAATAGATTTATTTGTATCAATTGTGTAAATTGTTTATCATAGTTAGTGGTGGGCACATGATTGGTGCCCATGCAATCAAACACAAAGCCCTGGCGGTGGCTAGGGCTGAGTTACATGGGGGTGGGGGAGCAGCCACCAGTCACTCTGCAGGGGAACTCCGACTTGCTCTGCTCCGGAGTGATTCACAGCCTCAGAAGCCCACAGGGGCAGCTCCTGGAGAGTTGCTGTGAGGAGGAATGGACTTGATGGAAGAGAGTTTGGGTTTTCAGTGGCCTATTAGACAATTTAAAATCATCTTTCATAGTACGAAAGAGAATGTTTGTAAGTTTGTATCCTTACTAAGAATCTTTATATCCCCCCCCAACTCACCGTCTCTACCTTATCTTATAACCACTATGCCACCAGGCCTCTTAAGTCTCTACCTTATCTTATAACCACTATGCCACCAGGCCTCTTAAGTCTCTACCTTATCTTGATAGTTCAAGTTAACTGGAGTATTTCAATTGAAAAAAAAATTAAGTCCAGAGAGCATAATAGGTGAACTAATTGGTTAATCGTCAGTTTATTAGAAGACAATCTACTTAAAATGGAGTTTTCAGTAACTACTAAATAGTGGTTTATTCGGGCTTAGAAGTTTCTTAAAACAAAAATGTACTCTAATTCTTAACAGAAATTTTGATCATTATGCAATAGCCTTTTGACAACATTTGGCGATTAAGTTTTGTATTTGTGTCATAAAAAAACAAATTTATAGTGTTTATTGTTTGCTTTTTAAAAAAGTGACAACATAGGTTTTACCTCACATTTTGTAAAGGGCCTCCAAGAGTTGCTGATCTAATATGTTAAAACTCAAATGGTTACCAACTCATGTCACCATGAAACATTTTTATAACCCTCTTATACTAGCTGATTATTTCCAGTAACTTATATTGCACCCTTAGTATCGAAGTCAGGAAGTCATCACATGATTTAATTACTTTAGAGATTTTCTTAGTACATTTGTATTGACTACAGTCAAGAAACAAGTTAGAAGAAATTTTTGCTAAAAAGTAAACATTAAAACATCTCTTTGCTCTGTTTTAAAATAAGACTCCTTTAAAAGAACAAGACTGCTTTTAAGGTGAGCTTGTTGCCTAGTGGTACAAGCAGCATTACTTACTCAGATTCATATATAGCTGTCAAGTCACTTCCACATTGTTTCATTGCAGTGTAATTTGAAGACCTGTTTTATACAAGCGAATTATAGTACAGGAAAGACGAACATGAATAGTTCATTTCACAGTATTTGTGTTCTCTTAAATTGCTTTTCCAAAAGTCATTTGGGAAATAGTGATTTCAGATTTGTTTTACCTGAGTCAGATATTCAACTATTTATAATGCGTTCATGACTTAATTTAGTTTGAGCCCAAACATTGCTTTTTGTTCATCAAGGAAAATATTTTTACAGAATAGAATATTTGTCCATCAGATGATAGGTAATGGTAAGTGGCTCTGCAAACATCTTCATTAACTATCAAATTAATCTCAGCAATAGTTAGTTCATCTATTATCTGGATTATAGTAAAATTGTGTAAAATCTTATAAAACTGGTTACATTATTATGTCTTATAAAATAGTTACGTTATTATGTCAGCTGATTACTCTAAAACATTATCAAGTTAGGTGGGTCTTTCTGGTGTAGTTCATGTTTGGTGAGTTGGTTCAGAATCATAGGAACTTTGTATACAACAGAAGGAAATACTTCTCAGTTATACACTATCTTCATAATCCTTGATAGTTTGTACCTGCCACTTTGTCCATTCATCCTTCTAAAGGCTTTTTTTTCATTGATCTTTTACATTAGCAAGCATGATATTCTTGTTCAAGACTGGTCCCTCCTGGTCACGTGCTCAAGGTTGCATGTTGTGACATCGTGCCATCTTCTTTTCTAGGGCACGTTCTAGCTTACTCTACTTCTTCCAAAACAAATTTCTTTTTTTGGCAGTTCACGGTCCTTACATTATTTTTCACCAACAATATAATTCAAACGCATCAGTTTTTCCCTGTCTTCCTTATTTTTCAATGTTCAGGTTCACTTGAAGCGATTTGGCGAAGGTAAGGCACAACTTAGTCCTCAAAGCAACATTTTACTTCTCACTGCTTTTAAAGAGGTATTTTGACATCGTAAATTTGGCCAATGCAATATATCATTTGGTTTCTTAGCTGCTGCTTCCTTGAGAGTTGATTATGGAGCCAGGAAAAAGAAAATCTTGACAGCCTCAACCATTTCTTCATTTATCATGATGTTGCTTATTGATGTAGTTGTGAGGGTTTTTCTCTGTGTTGCAGTATAATCCATACTGAAAGTTAGCCTCTCTGATCTTTAAAAGCAAGTGCTCCAAATACTCTGCCTTGGCCAGCAAGCTCGAGTCATTCATATCACAGGTTGTTGATAAGTCTGCCTCCGGGCCTGATACTGGTTCTTCAGAGCGTGCAGCTTCTTTGTTTTCTCTCTCAGTTTACAGATTGAATAAATATGGAGAAAGAAGACAGCCCCCGATGAACATTTTCTCGGATTTTAACCCCCCACATGCTGTCTGTTCAAAATCTGCCTCTTATATAGAGGTGCTGTGTGAGCACATTTCACTCACCTGAGAATGCCATTTTTTGCAATATCATCCATTATTTGTTATGATCCACAGACTCAAATGCTTTTGCCAACAGAACACAGGGAAACCTCTCTCTGGTTACCGTCTGCTTTCACCCAAGGCCGATTTGACATTAGCAATAATAACCCTCATTCTATTCCTTTTGAATCAGCTTAAATTTCTGCAGTTTCCTCTCAGTGCACTACTGCAGTCATTATTTCCAGTCAAATGTTACTTGTGTGTGATATTAATGATGTTCTTTGAACATTTCTGCCTTCCTTTGGATTACCTTTCTTAGTCATGGGTACAAATACAGGTTTCTTCTAGTTGGAAAGCTGAAACTATATTTCCTGTGAGGTACTTCAATGCATGCTTATTTAAGTCAGCCATGGTTTGAGAACTAGAGGATTCTAGTTTTCATTGAACTTTTTCTTTTAGACAAAAGTCCATAGGGAATACATATTGGGTATGAAGACTATAGTAGTATTATGCACATTAAACTACTACAGATTAAACTACATGCTCACTATACATTAAACTCATCAGCCTCTTGAATGAAAGTATCGCTTTTTTAATCTAGTGATCACAGAATTGATGACATTAGTATTAGTAGGTAAATTAATAAAGGCTGAATTACATGTGTTCATGCATTACTTGATCTCTCATTGTAATTTTCTTAAGTATTACATTTTTTGCACTAGCATAGTATTTTCATTAAAATATCTATGAAATGCATTTTGAATAGACCTTTAAGGAGAAAATATCTGTAACATTTTTCTTTGAGACTTCATCTGTTAATAGATTTAAGTAATGTTTATGCTTTTCCACTGACATAATTTGGGAAATATTGGATAAAACTGATTCAAAATATTTTTTTTTTTTTGCGCAACTGCCATTTCCTTGACCACGTCAAGGAATGTTTAATCCATGAAATTGTAATGTGGTTTAGGCATGATTACATATATCAGCTGTTACAGTTTATATCCAGTTTTGCACTTGTTTCTTGTTGCAGAGACATATACATAAAGGGCCCACACTTAGCGGCGGGGTACACCCTGCCCTTCTCCTTCTCCCCTCCCCCCCTCCCCCCCCACTCAACTCTAGACTCTCAGGTTTGTGCTGTCAAGTTACAGCTGGTAAAGATCATTAGCATACCAGTTTCTCCTCTTCTAGAAGGATGTCATCATCTTATTTAAGAGTTTGCTCTGGATTTTATTGCAGAAGACAAATTCTCAAGCGTTTCTTCCTTGCAGGTGTCTTTTTCCAAAGCCAAATAATTTTACCCAAAGGCCAGAATGAAGCCGAAAAAATCAATACAAGACAACCTTTACAGTCTTTCTCTTTCCTTATTTTGCACTCCAGTTAAATTAACGTTCTGGTAGCTTCAGGACATTAGGAAGCAAGGAACCCACTCTGTTAGGATTGGTACAGGGAGCCAGCATGACAGGTTTCCCACCAGGGCAGTCAATCTGGGAGCAGAGGAAACAATTGATGTTTGCAGCTGACTGAAATGTCGGCTGGACTGTGCAGAGACATGCATTCTTGGCAGTTTTGATAGGCTGAAGATGCCAAAATTTTCAAGAGTCGTAAGATTCCTGAGGCAGCTCTCACAGCACAAGTGAAAGTGGGAGACGCCATATTGCCAGTCCAGAAAATTGTTTAAAAAATCATTTTATTGGGGTGTCATCCAACTTTAGTCATAATCAATACATACATCAATTGTATGCAGACCCCATTTACACATTTGTTACCATCATCATCATTCTTGAAACATCTTCCTCCACTTAGGTTCCCGGTATCAGCTCCCCAAATTCCCCCTTCTGTCCCCCTCCATGAACTCTTAATAATTTGCAAATTATCATTATTTGGTCATATTGTACACTGTCCAATGTGTCCCTTCACCCACTTCCCTGTTGTCCATACCCCAGAGAGGAGGTTACCCCCACATTTTGAAGGATGATGGTGAACATTTTTGGCCTTTGCTTTCTTTTGTATCATTCATATATTTACCTCTCCCTATGCCAATGTCCCTATTTAGTTATTTTACTGTATACTAATTCTCCCTCCAGTTAGACTGGTCTTTCCTCTATATTTGCTGTTATGGAAGAGATAGTTGCTTATTCTTGGTCCTTTGCCCATAATATGAATTCATGGATCATCTTGTCAATTTTAAAGCATTCCGTTGGGGTTTTATTTGCCAATTGAATTTATCAATAAAATGTCAGAGTTTCCCAATTTAACACAATTGAGTTTTTCCATCATCTATGAATTTAAAATCTTTTTAGGAATCTGGGTTCCTCTTATGCTTCTCAATAAAGTTATATAAGTTTCCTCAAAAACAGCTTTTGTAAATCTTTTGTCAGATTATTACTATATTTTGAAATTTGGAAGTGATATCTATGAAATGCTTAGTGTTTACTAGTTGCTTATTCACTAGTAAGCACTTTGATCATTCATCCATTTTCCTGCACCAACATTCTCTAGATACTTTTGGGTCATAGTTTCCTCCAAACTGTAAATTCCTCTCCAATCAACATATCTCTGGTTTCTTTTTCTTTTAGAGTGTTAACTAGATTGTGGGAATCCTTATCTTATCTCCCAACATTAAAATAATGCATTATCCTATCACCATTGACTACGGTGTTTGCTAAAAGCAATCCATAGTTGTCCCATCCTAGTTTTACTTTGATTAAATTTTGCATAGAAATCTTAAGTGAGTGTTGAATTGAATTTTATCACATGAATTATTTTTTGCTCAACTGAATTGCCCTTTCCTTCCAAAATTAGTAGTAGACTCTGTGTTCACCTAATATAGCAGCAGTTGTAATTACATCTTCCTCTTTCCTCTCCCTCGTCATTGGTTCTACTTTTCATGTGTTTGATATATATATGTGCCGTGTGTTTGTGTGTGTGTGTGTGGGGAGGGGTTTTTTGTTTGTACCAGTATGTATTTTTAATTGACATAGCTGTTTTATAATGTAGGTCTCATTCTTTCTTTCCATGCCACGCTTTGAGAAAGAAAAACTAAAATGTGGTAGATGTGTCCTGAAAAATCTTAAATAACATATAACAATGAAATAGATAGAGGCTTCAAAAAGTTTGTGGGAAAATGGAATTAAATGATACAAGGATTTTTCTATGAATTTTTAAAGGATCTTCCTTTATATATATATATATATAGGCATTGGTATATTTATAAAGTATTAAGAGATTGGCTCAATATGAAACTGTTTACCTGATGTAAGACATGTTACCAATTTTTGAAAACCTTGAATTTGCCTATTATTTGACGAATGTGAACAGTTTTTTATAGTTTCCATTTCTGGTTTTGATATGCTTGGTTTGGTATGTTTCAAAAAGGAATAATTGCCCCCCCCCCTTCTCTAATGCTTGGTATAGTTTCACCCTTGACTCATTTATAACGTAGCTTTGATTTTTGAGACTGAGCTTAATTTTTATAAGGTGGTTGTGAGATTTGGAGATAATTTTTGCAAAGAGTGTGGCACAGTGCAGGTACTGTTGTTTTCACAAACACAGACTTAAAATGTTTTCTAGTGCCTTCTCCAATGCTGTCCTGTGGTAAAAGTGCAATAATACTTGGTAAGCGAATGAGCAACTAGTAAACACCAAGAAATTGAATTGATATTTTTTCTTTTAAAGTATCTTTTTTGTAACTATCAATATTTACATTAAAAACCTTAAGGGATATGTAGAAGTTCTTTTCATTTAAAAAAAAATTGTCTTATCTCCAGGCACTTTTAAATCAACTTCGAGCTGTCTTTGATCAAATTATTGAACTTCAGAATGCTCAAGATACAATATACAGAGCTGCTTTGGAAGAACTGCAGAAACGATTGCAGTTTGAAGAGAGAAAGAAACAGCGTGAAATCGAGGTACAGGTTTTATATTATTGCATTATCCATTTTAATAATAAACTTGTTGTTGCAGTATGAGCAAATGTTAACTTTTCCACTGAAATTTTCATACAAATTGAGCCCATGCATCATCACTTGGGAGTTCTGAGGAAGTACTAGTTATTAAGGAATGATCATAATCATCTTCTAAAAAGTACTAACAGTAGGCAATAGAATTTAATTGAATCACAATATCTTGCCAGGTTTTTATGTCTTAAATACCAAGCTGCCTCCATCTTTCTAGACGGCCATGTGCTGCAGAGACTATGAACTGTATGGCCGTGTTGTCGTTATTACTTTATGCTGATGGATCCTACCTATTATCTTATTTTAGTGAGAGTTCAACTTCTCTACATAAAACTTTTTGTAGTGACCTTACTATTTATATTCTCAGTTAGCTTGAATTATGAAGATTATTAAGCCAGCTTGGCTGTTAATGGAATTTTTTCCTATTTACTGTGATCTGTATACTTTTAGGAAGTCAAAGACAAATTACTCAGAATCAGTGCAGCTTGTTAAGAACTTTTGTTGTCTGGGTGATTCTCTGAAAATTTTGGTTAGCGAACAGCATTTCCCTTTAGTATATTTTGGAAACAAGTAATGTTTGCCACATTTATATAACTGAAGTCTTTTATTATTCCAAGTGGTTTTCTTTGTTAAGTTTGGTCTGCAATTCTGAACTTAGAATTTGCCTGCGTAGAATTTCATGGACTTTGCTGGCCTTAGGAGTCACTCGTCACTCGTAAGTTGTGAGCTTTGTGTCTTTGGTTGATTTAATTTCTTCTAGACACAGTTGATATGTAAAACGAGTGTGATAATAATACCTATGGAGTTACAGGTTTACATGTGTTAATGTTTGTCTGTTATTAATCATTAAATATTCAATAAATGCTGATCACTGGCCTAATTTTGAACTCTCCAAAGGCCCCGGTTAATCAATCCTTGTGGAAATTTACCAGACTGTATAAAAACTGCCCCAAAAGTCAATCCTTAGGATCTTTACACTGTGATAATCGCATGGCTGCCAATTATGTGGGAGTTTATCATTCTCTCTCTAAACTATTGACCATCAATGGGCAGTGAAGTGAAACAGATGTAATACCAAGGCCAGACTTATTCAGTGTCTTTTATTCAGAAATACTTTGGGGGATAATAAGTTTTAAAGCTGAAAATTTATTTGAAAGTATATTTCAATTCAAAAGGCCAAATAATCTCTGAGACCATCATTTAGACCCAAGGCACACTGTTGAAGAGAGATGCAAGCAGACTCACATTTTCAGAGAACTTCTGTGAGTGTGTTCTCACCGAAACTGGTTTTGCTTGCTTGCTTCACAGCCAACATTTTGTCATTGTTTTTTCATGTTACTGAAAATTCCCACAGTCTTATCTTACTCTCTCTATATTTGGTTTGGCATTTTTGCTACCTACCATCTCAAAACTCTCATGTTTCCCATTCAAATTTATGTTAAGGTGCACTCACATTTTCTTTCTTTTTTTGGGGGGGGCATCACTGCCCTCAGGTGGTGGGAGTAGGAGGCCCAGCCTTTGCTCCGTGGAGCTGGAATCGAACCTCCATCTGCGATCTTGTGCACAACCACTACGCCACCGGGGCTCAGCCCCGCGCTCACATATTCTATTAAAAAAAAAAGTTATGTCTTACATCCTGAAAGTTTTTGTTTCTAAGATGGCATATTTACTTCTTTGCTACACACATACATACACACAGCCTCAGAATCAGAATTCTGAGTTACTGAGAATATTTTTTTTTATCTAAGTTTTTTTTTATTTTTTTAAATTTTTTTGGGCTGAGCCCCGGTGGCGTAAGTGGTTTTGAGTGCGGGACTGCAGCCCACGGGCTTGGCGGTTCAAATCCAGCGGCGCCTCTCAGAAGCGGCACTGGGTAGCGCCCACGGCCACCAGAGGCAGTGATGGCCCCCCCCAAAAAAAATTTTGTGTGTGTGGCATCACTGTTTTGCTCCTGGAGAGCTGCTGATGGATTTGAACCGTCAGCCCTGTGAGCTGCAGTCCTGTACACAACCTCTACGCCACCAGGGCTCAGCTGAGAATATTTTTACATTACAAAGTTCTTCTTACCAATTCCTTTGCCCTCCTTTCCCTCCTTAGGTGCAGCCCCTTAAAGACCCCAAACTCACTGTCCCCGAGTCCATTCTATATCATAACGACCATGTAGAACAGAAGGCATTTGCCTCATAGGGTTTCCAAAGCTGTAGATCTTAATGGAAGGAGATTGCTCATCTCTCTCTCATGGACCAGATAGTGGATTCGAACCACTGATCCTATGGTGAGCACTTAATCAGTGCACTACCCTGGCTCCTTTTCACAGTAGATATTTACAGTCAAATTGCCATATTGTGATGTCTCTGGAAATAAATTTACTGCTCTTAAATTATGCTAACTTCATATATACTTAAAGTAATTAATTTCACTTCTGCTTTCACTTTTTTAGGAGTTAATTTATCAGCAAAACAAAATTGATTGTCATATATTAACCATATTTTTTGAACCATAAGATGAACTTTTTTCCCCAAAAAACGAGGGGGGTGGTGGTGATGAGGGTGCATCTTATGGTCCGAAGGTGTGGTACTGGTGCTATTTGGTTCAGAATATTTTTTCTTGTTTTCCTGCTCTAAAAACTGAACGTATTGGGCTGATCCCTGGTGGCGTAGTGGTTGAGTGCAGAACTGCGGCCACTGGCTTGGCGGTTCAAATCCAGCAGCAGCTCACCAGGAGCAAGGCTGGGCCTCCCATTCCCACCAGAGGGCAGTGATGCCAAAAACAAAAAAAAACCGGAATGTGTCTTATGGTCCAAAAAATGTTACTTAGTTCTACAGTCAAGGTTAGGAGCCTTGGGGACACAAACAGTGTCTTACTAGCTGGGCTCCGAACTACGTGGTCAGCAGCTCTGCAGAAGATAATCCTGTGCACAGCCACAGTCTCAGACCCCCGGGGCAGTGCTGCTCTCCTCTGCGGGGTCACTGTGAGTCGAAATGCACTTGCTGGCAGGGAAGGATTGGCAGTCAAGTTTACCAAACAAGACATGGGGCAGGTGTCGCTTTTGTGATCATCTACTCTATTTTAGGTCTCTGTGAGCATAGATGTAAAAATTCATAACAATATTGGCAAGCTGTGATGTATCAAAAGCCTGGTACTTTACAAACAAGTTTAAGTTTATTCCTAGAAAATAGATGTTTTACTATTCTGACCGGAAAGCATGGTCAACTCTGAAAAATCACATGATGTTGAGAAGAGATGGAGTAGATGATAGAATACCGAGCGAGCTCTGAATAGAAGGGAACTTTTTTCACCTAATAAAATATTTACATTAAAATTAAAAAAAAATTTAAACTATAAACCATCATACTCAGTGGTGAAATGCTGAGTTTATCTTTCTCAGTTTAGGAATGAGACAAGTTTATCTGCTGCCAGCACTTCTCTTGTTAGTGTTGTATGGTTGTATAATCTTGATGTTGTAAACCAAGAAAAACAAAATCAAAATGAATGGGGACAAAGCAAACCACACTTGTTTTCGTTTGGTAAAACCATCATTGCAGACATAGAAATTCCAGAAGGTAAATTATTAGAATGCATAGGTAAATGTACCAAGTAGGTGGAAACAGGACACTACATAAACATGAATTGTATTTTCTTATGCATCTGCAAAATAAATTCTTAAAAGAAATAGCATTAATACCATATTGTTAAAGATCCAAGAAGATAAACACAGAGGAGCTATACATGAAATTATAAAGCAGGGTTGGAGAACCAATTTTTAAAAATCATTTTGTTGGGAGTTCGTACAACTCTTATCACCATCTATCCATACATCCTTGTTTTGAGCACATCTGTACATTTTTGCCATCATTCTGAAAACATTTTCTTCCTACTTGAGCCCTTGGTATCAGCTCCTCATTACCCCCCCCCTTCCTTCCAATGAACCCTTGATAATTTATAAATTATTGTTACTGTGTTTTATGCTGTCCGATGTCTCCCTTTACCTACTTTTCTGTTGTCCATCCCCCAGGGAGAGGGTTATATGCAGATAATTGTGATCAGTACCCCCTTTTTACCCCCCTTCCCCTTCCCCTCTTGGTGTCTCTACTCTCATTATTGATCCTGAGGGGTTTTTCTGTCTTGGATTTCCTTTGTTTTCAGCTCTGTTCAATACCAGTGTACATCCTCTGATCTAGCCGGATTTGTAAGGTAGAATTGGGATCTTTATTGGTGGGGGTTGGGGAATTAAACTAGAGGAAAGTTATATGTTTCATTGGGGAACCAAATTTTTCTGTAGATAAAATTTTATTTACACAGGCTGAGCCCCGGTGGCATTGTGGTTGTGCGCAGGACTGTGGCGCCCACTGGGATGGAGGTTCAATTCCAGCTCCATGGAGCAAAGGCTGGGCCTCCTACTCCCACCACCAGAGAGCAGTGATGCCCCCCCAAACAAACAAACAAAACAAACAAAAAATTTTATTTACACAGTCACACTCACTTGTTACTTTTTGTCTGTGGTTGCCTTTTGCCTATGGTTACTTTAATGCTACAGAGGAGTAGCTATGACATAAAGATGGCCTTTAAAACAGACATTTTACAGAAAGGTAGCGATCATCCCTTACTCTAGAGCAGTGGTTCTCTCCCCCTTGGGGGCCGAATTACCCCTTCATATCACCTGATTCATAGAAGTAGCAAAATTATAGTTATGAGTAGCAAAGAAAATAATTTTATGGTTGCGGGGGTGGGGGGGGTCACCACCACATGAGAAACTGTATTAAAGGATTATGGCACTAGAAAGGTTGAGAACCAGTGCTCTAGAGAATAGAGAAAATTGAGAGATAGTACATAAATAGAATATCTTGTTATTGCATTAGAAAATTAATGTATATTAAATACAGTTTCAGTTTCAAGGGTTTTTACTTTTGGGGGGTAGAAATTGGTAAACTAGTGCTTAAGTTTATGTAGACATTCATCAGTCCTAAAATATCTAAAGCATTATTCAACCAGAACAAAATTGTAAGATTTATATTTATTCTATCACCTTGTCAAGACTTAAAGGAAAATTATAGCAATTAGAAGGAAGTATTATATTCCGTCATGGGACAGCCAAATCGGGGAACAGAGTAGCATGTAGGAATAGACCTACACATTGAGGGAGAGTCAGTCAGTCTGTAAACAAATAGTACTCCGAACAGTGGGAAATGCATAAGCTTTCAAACAAATTGCATTAGGTCAACTGTATCTTACATTTTATCCGTAAACTATATAGTGCCACATGTTGTAAAAATAAATGTAAAAGGTAAAATATTAAAACTTACACATGGTGACATTATAAATGACTTTGGGTTGAGGGTGCTTCTTTTTCCTTACAGCCCTGATCTTGCCCCTTTACATTTTTCTCTCCAAACTGACAGAGCAGTGGGAAGGACCAGGACTCAAGTTTCTTGCAGATGCTAAAACTGCTGTTCTGACATGATGTAAATCCAAGAGCACAAGTGTCTTCAGAGAAGGGCTAGAGAGATGGAAACGGGGTCTTCACAAGTACATAGATTTAGATGAAAGCTGTGTTAAGAACCAGTAGCTTCACATTTTAAATTTTTACTTATTAAAGGAATCTGATTTCATAACATTACTTTTGAGACTTACTCGTTTATATCGTATTTAGTGGGAAGCAGTAAGTAGGAGCCCTGGGGCTGCAGCGGGCATGTGTAGGCCTGTTCGATACCACCAACTGCTCCGTGGGGAAGGTGGGGCTCTCCACTCCCTCAACAATTACCATCTTAGAAATTCAAAGAGTACGTTTTTTACCCTGCCCTATAGCGGTTACTGTGAGTCAGCATTGATTCATGGGAGTGACTTTTTTTTGTTTTTGTAGTTAGAAAAATTGCTACTAAAGTCAAGAATTAAAGCAAAGTTAAAAAGGTGCCAATATTTCGAATTGTGCTCTTCTTCTTTTGTGTATATTTTCTTTTATACGGAACAGGCATAATAAGATAAAGATTATGAAGAGGCATCGCATAGTTCCTGGGAAAATTCCATTCTCTTTCCATTCTAGTTTCCCCAAACTTGAAACATCTCTGTACTTCCTACACGTTGTGTGAAACAGCCGGCGCCCTGGTGGCGTAGCAGTGAGACATCACCTCTAGCTCCACAAGAGGAGATGAGGGCTTCCACTCTTTGGACTTACTGTCTGGAAAGCTCACGGCTAGTCTTTCCTACAGTCGCTATGACTCAGAATTGACTGAATGCCAGTGTGTTCGGTTTGGTCTGGTCTGTAATCTCAAAAACCTGGTTAACTTGTAATTAAAGTAGCGCATCTTGCAAAATGTAATATGTAGTTATTTTTAAAATGTAAGATTGTTCAATGTATACTTAATACATTTTGAAATCAAATGTACTCAAGATACATTATTGAAATAAATAATCTGGGGAATTAATTTTGCATCAGAAAATTTTCATGAAAGTTTCAGCAGTACAGGTTACACAAAGTGTACACCTCTTCACTAAGATAACTAATTCGCCCGTCCCTTTTGTTAACAAATAGTTCCTTTTGTTATGACTTAAATTAAAATGTTGTATTTTCATTCTCTAGGGCCAGTGGGGAGTGACAGCAGCAGAAGAAGAGGAAGAGAACAAAAGGATTCAAGCATTTCAAGAATCTATTCCAAAAATGTGTTCACAGTTACGAATATTGACACATTTCTACCAGGTACATATTGGATTAGCAAAATTTGCTTATCACATTGGTCACTTTCCATAATTAACAGTTGCATACAAAGTGATTAAACATGAATCACCTCAGTGAATTTAGCATGTAGTTATGAGGCTATGCAGAGTAACCACAGTGATTCACAAATCTGGCTGCACTTTGGATCACTTGGACAGTGTACAAACTTACTGATGCCTTTGTGGCATTCCTTGAGCATTTCTGGCGACCTTAGGCTGCAGTGTAGCTTGGTCGTCAGGATATTTGAAAGTGCCCAGGCAAGGGCAAAGGTGTTGAAAACACTCCTCTAGAATTTGCTCTCACTTGTACCTTACTTCACGCCCAGCTGGCTTCTCTTCTCCACTGGTAGTGGTGGACGGCTTTGGGAGAATCTTTTCTCATGTTTGTATTTGAAGGCAAAGCTTAAAATTATGGGGACCAATTAGAGCTACCTACTTTGTATAGATAATGTCACTAATGATTAAGTAAGTTGTGTATTTTTTCAGTCATGTGTTTCATACTTTATTAGTCACTCTTGTAACCATGATTAGAAACATTCAGTAATGTTAAAGTCTAATAACCTCCTGTAGCATCTCACTATCTGTACAACATCCCTTGGAAAAAGGAGAAATAGTAGTAATTAACTATGTGTCCCATTTACGAAGACAA
Source organism: Nesogale talazaci (assembly GCA_004026705.1). Lineage (NCBI taxonomy): Eukaryota > Metazoa > Chordata > Mammalia > Afrosoricida > Tenrecidae > Nesogale > Nesogale talazaci. The sequence goes on from PVJH01034732.1 coordinate 17,775, forward strand.
CTTTAGCCTTAAGACATTAGGAAATGGTTTGAAAGAGCTGTGCAAAGATTTCATTTTACATGGAACCACAATATAATGATTAGAACACTATAATAGATCCTTCCTTGCGAATTTCTCAATTGGATCCACAGTCAGTGCTCATGGAAGCAGCAGTCAAGAAATCAAACTACATCTTGCCTAGGGCAAAACTACTACAAAAAACCTCTTTGAAAGATAACCCTCCAAGATTAAGGAGTACTGGACCCAAGCCGTATGTTTTCAGTCTCCTCATATTATCCAGACTTTGCAAAAAAGCTTAGCTTATTGTTTAAGATGAGCTGAAAAGTATTTGGAAGTGCTGAAAATGCATTATGAAACAGCATTTATTTCATGGTACACCTGTGAAAGTGTGTATTGTCTTAGAAAAAAATAATCCCATTAAGTTTGGGGTACATTTTGTCAACAGGTTTTTTTTTCCTTCCAGAAACTAATATTATATTCATGTTCTCCGTTTTAGGGCATTGTGCAGCAGTTTTTGGTGTTACTGACAACCAGCTCTGATGAAAGTCTTCGGTTTCTTAGCTTTAGATTGGACTTTAATGAACACTATAAGGCCAGAGAGCCAAGGCTGCGAGTGTCTCTGGGCACTAGAGGGCGACGCAGTTCCCACATGTGAAGCATCCTGTATGATAACAAGAGATAAAAGTGATGGTGATTCCATTATTACACATAAAAGTTTCTCACTTAAACTTTAAAGCCAAGTGGCATGCTGCAGTGTCTACCATTTCTGCCCTAAAATACTTCATGTGTTTTGATGGCACTGTTCTGGTAGTATTTAAGGTCATGTTTTTATACGTTCAAGTTGAATAGATTTGTAAAATCATCAAGTTAAATGATTGATTTGCACTATTCAAGTTTTATTTTTTGAAATCTTCATATTTAAAAGATAGCATACTTTGTTGAGCTTCTAAGTTCTCCATTATATAATTTATATTTGTCACTTTGTAAGAATAATAATAAAAACTTTCTTTATGAGAAAATTAGGGTGGTGGGAGATTCATCAATTAAAATGTTAATGTCTACTATTTTTTTAAACATCCTCTTTAGCCATCTTTTTGGTTAAATTGTTAAGTTGGAATGACATGCCCCTTGTAGCAAGAAAGTATATAGTATATTTTATTTTGGGTTTTGCTGTTGTAAAGTACTAACCTTTGTCAAAGTTCTTAAATCTCAATGCATTATCTTTACATATGCTTGTTATTTTTTCTCTTCTTTTAAAGTTTACATTTTTATATTTAAGATAACTTAGGGTGTAGAACTTCTAAAACAGGATGTGATGTAGAACACAATCGGCCTCACTGTGCGTCTTAAATTTCTTGAAGCTGTTAGCTAGAGGAGTGTGTAAATATGAGTGAATAGAAGAGTTAATGAAGTATTTTATTTTCAAAATCCTGATAAACATTGGAAAGAAATTGACTTGGATAATGAAGAGTTTCCTTTCCCTTGCCTATTTTTTCATTGTAAATATTTGTATACTACTGACCAGATGTTGGGGGGAAAGTGTTTTTTGTAAAAATGTCATATCAGGTCATATAAATTTGCCTTTATTGTTCCATAAGTGAAAACTTAGGAAATTAAAGCAATTATCTTTAAAGTACACTGGTTATTTCTTGATGGACAGATATAGTTGTTCACCAGGTTTGTGAGTGAATGCGTGATGAAGGTTAGGTACAAATTTAATTTTAGTTTAAAGGGTCATAAAATCAGGCATTTGAAGCAGATTTTCTCTACTGCAAGCCTTCTCAGGAATTATGGTATATTGTGAATCTCTAAGAGAAATTTCCTGAAGTCATTTGACTTTAGAACCTTTTTTCTACCTTATTTATATAAGGCACGGGATTAAAACTATTATGATTAGAAACCATTGATGTGATTAGATATGTGAATTAACGATGCTGCTTCTAAAACGGTGCCCTCTGCAGGAGCCAAGTCTTACTATCAGAAAGTTATCAAGACCACAGACAGGAGGACATGGGTTGTGGTGATGGACATGTAAGGCCTCGGAAGAATTCATTTTAGACATTTTAAAAAAGTCACCCCTGTTAACAGACAGATCTGTTCCAGAGCAGGAGCAAATGTACAAGGAGGCGCTTTGGCACAGAGGGTTATGCTTTGCACTGCTCACCACAGGTCAGCGCTTCAAAGATGCGGCTCTCTGCTCTCTCTGCCTTATAGGGTCCTTATGAGTTGGAATCAACAGAAGAGCCCTCCTGGGGGAGAGGAGGTAAAAGTAAAGCAACAGAGGATCTCAATCAGCTTTTGGAGGCAGAGCTCTCTTGGCGTGGCTCTAGGTGTGTCACTGCCTGTAGAAGACGATCATCATGCCTAGCTTGCAGGGATGTGAAAACTAGAGGGGTTGGATAGGTCTGGTTGATAAGAGGTACTTCATCGTGGTTCCGTTGGATTTAGGTGGACTGAAAACCCCTGCCTGGGCAGCTTAAATGAGCCAAGCCTAGTTTTGTCAGAAC